>JBBPBX010017055.1:4469-40929 GCA_038048925.1 Garcialebias charrua | reverse complement strand
AAATAATAATTTGACAGAAACATTCATATATAAAATAATAATTTAACAGAAACATTTATATATAAAATAATATTTTAACAGAAACATTTATATATAAAATAACAATTTAACAGAAACATTCATGTATAACATAATAACTTAAGAGAAACATTCATACATAAAATAGTAATTTAACAGAAACATTCAATTTAACAGAAACATTCATATATAAAATAATAATTTTACAGAAACATTCATCTATAAAATAATTTACAGAAACATTCACATATAAAATAATAATTTAACAGAAACATTCACATATAAATAATTTGTTTGGTTTGGTAGGAACAGATACACAATGGCAGGTCAAGAATCACGTGTTAAGACAGAAATAGTATCAAATGAAAACTATTTAATTTTAACAATTCATTTAATGAAATGAGGTCAATTTGTCCTCTAGTAGTCTAAGTCTATAGCAGCAGAACAAGACAACCCTAACTATAGGATTTATGAAAAAGTAAAGTGTTAATCCCAGTCTTCAAACTGGACAATGTGTCAGCCTCATGGACACAAACTGGAAGTTGGTTCCACAAGAGAGGAGCCTGACAACTGAAAGATCTTCCTCCATTCTGCTGCTGGAAACTCTAGGAACCACAAGTAAACCTGCAGTCTGAGAGTGAAGTGCTCTGTTAGCAAAATATGGAACAATAAGATCTGTAATATAAGATGGAGCTAGGTTGTTGAGGGCTTTGTAGGTTAGAAGTAAGATTTTGAATTCAGTTCTGGATTTGACAGGGAGCCAGTGGAGAGAAGCTAAAACTGGAGAGATATGATCTCTCCCAGTAACTCCAGTTAAGACTCTGGCAGCAGCATGTTGGATCAACTGAAGACTTTTTAAAGAAGTATTTGGACACCCAGATAACAAACCATTGCAATAGTCCAGTCTAGACGTGACAAATGCATGAACCAGTTTTTCTGCATCATTTTTAGATGTTTCTAATTTTAGTGATATTACGCAGGTGGAAGAAGGAGGTTCTAGTAACATTTTTAATGTGGGGGATAAAAGACATGTCCTGATCAAAAATAACACCAAGATTTTTAACATTAGAGCTGGAGGCAGATTAATGTCATCCAAGGAGGAGAAAGACTGAAAAATTTATTCCTAAGATGTTCAGGTCCAAAAACTAAAACCTCAATCTTGTCTGTTCAAAAGCAGAAAATTTAGGTTCATCCAGGTTTTTATAAGACATAATAATAATAATATTGAATTCAATTTATAATGCACTTTTCATTAATAAAAATCTCAAAGTGCTACAAAGTGTAACAAAGCAAAGATCAAAATAAAACAAGTGATAAAATCAATAATAATATCGACTAAGATCAAAAGATAAAATCATGTGGATGCAGATTAGGCTTGCTTAAAAAATAAATAAAATAAAACAAGTGATAAAATCAAGTAAAATCAATAATGATATCAGGTAAGATCAAAGATAAAATCATGTGGAGGCAGAATAGGCTTGCTTAAAAAGAAAAGTCTTTATGCCGCTTTTAAAGTCAACCAGTGACTGTGGAGCTCTCAGGTCGTCAGGGAGGGAGTTCCACAGGCGGGGGGCAGCCACACAGAATGCTCGGTCTCCCATGGTCCTCAATTTGGTCCGAGGAATATGAAGTAAATTACTGTTCTGTGATCGTAGAGACCGGGTGGATGAATATGGTGCAAGAATGTCCTTTAGATAGTCAGGTGAAGTTCCGTGTAAGCATTGATGGGTAATGAGAGCAGTTTTGTACTGAATTCTGTAGGTGACAGGAAGCCAATGGAGGTTATGGAGAATGGGTGTAATATGTTCAAATTTACGAACTCTCAACAGAATCCTTGCTGCACTGTTTTGAATATATTGAAGTTTCTGAAGGTTTTTGCCAGGGATTCCAATAAACAGGGAGTTGCAGTAGTCGAGCCTGGAGGAGACAAAGGCATGGACGAGTTTCTCAGCATCAGAAAAAGTCAGAGATGGGCGAAGTCTGGAGATGTTTCGAAGATGGAAGAAGCAAGTTTTAAACAGATGCTTAATGTGATTTTCAAATGTAAGATGAGAGTCCATTTTTATTCCAAGATTTGTAACAGAGGTGGAGAGGGGGATGTCTTGTCCAGAGAAGGAGATTGTTGTTAAAGTTGATGTTTGTATCTGGTGAGGGGTGCCAATCAGTATGGCCTCAGTCTTGGAGCAGTTTAATTGAAGAAAGTTCTGATTCATCCATGCCTTTATTTCCTCCAGGCAGGTAGAGAGAACAGTGAGTGAAGATGGAGATGGGGATGATGAGGATGCTCCAGTCCTGATGTAAAGCTGTGTATCGTCGGCATAGCAGTGAAAAGAAATGTTGAACTGATTAATAATTTGACCTAAAGGCAGCATGTAAAGGGAAAACAGCAGGGGCCCCAGAACTGCTTGTAGTCTAAGTAGCTGATCGGATTCATTGGGTTTCACGGACAAATATAACTGTGTATCATCAGCACATTTTTTGCCCCACTCCTCTGAAGTAGGAGGTTGAGGAGCATTAAGTGTAGAACCACAAGAGTGAGGAACAGCTTCTACCCTGAAGCTGTTAAAGACTAATCAGAATCAGAATAAGCTTTATTATCATTGTACCGGGATGCAGTGAAATTATGTTCGTACAGTTGTCCGAAAGATGGGCGGAGTGCATGCTGCTATCATAGCGCAGCCCTTTATTCTTTATCAGAGTACTTTTAGATAGATAAGGGGTAAAGGCCATAAGGGTGCATGGTGGCATTACAAAAAAGATTTATTTGCATTTATTTGCATCTTGTCCTATCAGGACACAATTTGCAACATAAAAAAACTCTACCAGCAAGTAATTTATAAACACATCACATATGCATCTTACATCAAGACGTTGAGATTTGTCCATAAGCATCTTCAGATAATTGTAGATAAGATAAGAAAATATAGAAGATATTGGTCAGCCGGCACAGTTCTGATAAGCCTGCACAGAAGTTCTCGGTGGGTGGGGGGTTTGCCATAGACAAAGCTTTTTCTCTAGGTATCCATGTCCCCGGAGAAATTTGATAATTGGCCTGCTTTTGAGGCCAAACGGGGGAGTCAGATTCAAATAAGCCATAATTGTTGATTTTCTTCAGGCAGACTTTCTTGTCAGCCTTGAGTCCTGCTGGAACGTTCTCAGTCCCAAATAGCCAAATTTATGTGTATTCCACTCCACTGATCTGTGTTATGAGCCTCCTCAAGGTTGATCCCATATGCTATCAAGTCCTAGAAGCCGCAGGGGGCTGCAATTCTCACAAATTGTCTCTATCTTAGAGTTTAGCTCGTTAATCAGCTGATTTTGAGTCCTCATAGCATGAACCAAACACAGACTCAGAAGATTTTCCATGGCCGAAACTGCTGCCGATGTCTTCTTCAAGATGATAAAGCAAAGCCCTGCTGATGCCAAATAGTAGAACCCTTGCTATCATAAATCCAAAATATAAAGGTCTTCAGCGTCCTCCCGAGACCGAACTGAGGGACATATCTGCTGATCTCTGATGTACCCCGCAGTGTGAGTCTCCGCCGGGCAAGAGGGTTCTCCAGGACCATGTTGTTTTGTAGAAAATATTTTGTTGATTCTGTTGAAAGTCCAGCTCCTCAGATCCATAATAGTATTTTTCATTCGGGAAGTGTGTACCAGGAGCTCCGAGACACACAGAGAGCAGAAACAGGAGGAAGAGGAGAACAGGGGGAGGGAGAGGAGAAGCATCTCTCTTGAGCGAGAGTCAGAGGAGAAAAAAATCCCTAATCAGAATTATCCCTGTGAAAAGAAATCACTGTAATGCTGCTGACTATCCATGATGCTGATCTCGTGCTGCTGCTTTATTTCACGCTGCTGTGTTCATTTGTACTCATCTGCTCATACAGACTCATGTTCGTGCTGGTGTTGCTCGGCGTATTGTTTTTGTACTGTTTGTGCTTAGTGTATTCTTAGTTTTATCATATTTCTTAGTTCATATCTTAGCTCTTTTTACTGTTTTTCTTTACAATTTATACTTTTGTTGGATGTAACTGGGACCCTGTGTACACCATTTCATTCCACCACATGTACCGCGTGATGCAAATGAAAAAATAAACCTTGAAAACAATTAAAATGGATCCCATGCTGTTTAATAAAATTACCTAATGGATGCATATATAACGTAAAAAGTTTTGGTCCAAGCACTGAACCCTGAGGAACTCCATGACTAACTTTGGTGTATGAAGAAGATTCATTATTTACATTTACAAATTTGACTCTATTAGATAAATATGATTTAAACCAATTTAGAGTCATTCCTGTAATCCCAATATCATATTCAAGTCTCTGTAATAGAATATTCTGATCAAATGTATCAAATGCAGCACTGAGGTCTAACAGGACCAGTAGAGACACCTGTCCATTGTCAGAGACCATGAGAATATCATTACTGTAGTAACCAGTGCAGATTCAGTGTGGTGAGCTCTAAACCCTGACTGAAACTCTTCAGATTATTTCTTTGCAGATTATCATGTGACCAGCAACTATTTTCTCTAGAAATTTTGAGATGAAAGTTAGATTAGATATAGGTCTATAATTGGTAAAGATCGGGCCGATCCGATCCAGTATCGGCATCCGATACCAGCATAATTTAAGTATCGGATTTTCCGATCCAACCTGCCGACATTTCCGATCCGGCTTCAAAGAGCACTTGTGTTCCACCATATTCTGTGACTGCCGTCTTAGCATTGTGTGAGTTAAACCCAATGAAGACACTCTGGGTCTCACAACAGGAAACACACAAACTTTAATAGCACACAAGAGGCAGGTCTATATCCCAGATGTCCTTCTCACTCATGGTGCAGCTGGAAAATTGAAAAACTGCTAAGCATTATGGGAAAGACAACACAGTGCACTCCCCGTAACCACTACGGGAGTGGATTTTGTTGTCTTTCCCATAATGCTTAGCGGTATTTTAGTTTTCCAGCTACACCATGAGTGAGAAGGACGTCTGTGATATAGACCTGCCTCTTGTGTGCTGTTAAAGTTTGGGTTTCCTGTTGTGAAGCTCAGAGTGTCTTCATTGGGTTTAACTCACACAATGATAAGACAGCAGTCTCAGTTCAAAAAATTCATTATTACAGCCTCAAATGTCTGAACCGTATCAGATCGGAAAATATCGGTACAGTATCGTAATACAAAGGCAAAGGTGATCCCTTGAACTGTTCATCATATCGGGGTATACGTCTGTTAGAACACCCCCTGAAAATCGTTGAGAAGATCATTGAGCGAAGGTTAACATCATCAGGGGCGTAGGCAAGGGGGGTTCAAGGCTATTTGAAACTAATTTTTTTCAAACACTCTTTTATTGGATAAAAAAGGTAGAATGTGTTAACCACAGGCATATTAACTCCTTTTTTTATCCAATAAAAGACAAACGTAAAATTAGTTGTTTGAATCGAGTGTTTGAAAAAAAAATTAGTTTGAGAAGGGGCAGATATAATAAGATTATTTTCTTCTTCTGCTTCCTTTCATTTCATGTATTGTTTTATTTCTTGTTGTTTTGTAAATAGTTTTCTTGTGTTTTTTTAATCTGGAATGAATAAAAAAAAAAAACGTTGTACCATGTGGGAATTGAACCCATAAGGTTTGGGACGGAAACCCAACGTTGTTTCCACTGAGCTATTGAGGCATGTTACATTACCTTGGTCAACTTCTCATTTAAACGAACGGCCCCTCATAAAATTCTGGCTACGCCCATGACATCATGTATTACAATCGGTAACTATCAGTTTGGTTTTATGGCTGGGAAATCCACCATCGATGCGATTCACATCATCCGGCAATTACAAGAGAAATATCTGACAAAACATCAACAATTATCACACATTTTTCTGGACCTTGAAAAAGCTTTTGATCAAGTTCCCCGTGAAGCAATCAGCTGGAGTCTACGTCGACAAAATGTTCCCGAATATCTTGTTCGTCTAGTCATGGCAACGTACACAAATGCCAAGACATTCATTAGCACAACGGTTGGGAATACGAATGCGTTCGACATTGGCGTCGGCGTTCACCAAGGCTCAATACTCAGCCCACTGTTATTTATCACAGTAATGGAAGAAATCACGAAGCCGATACGCACTGGCGACATTTGGAACCTGATGTACGCAGATGATATCATTCTAACAGCCACATCAGAACAGAGCGCGGCACAAATGTTTGAAGAATGGAACGCTCGAATCGCCGACCATGGGTTCAAAATCAACATTGACAAAACAAAAGCGATGAACACTGGCGAATCCGTCGAATCCACACCCACTGGTCGTTGGCCCTGTTCAGTTTGCAAAGCTGGTGTGGGCAGCAATTCAATCATGTGTCAACAGTGCCAACAGTGGTGTCACAAACGTTATTCAAAAATAAGTGGTCCATTGTCGAAAGCGACCAATTTTGTTTGTCCTACTTGCATCAATCCACAACAACAAGTGCAACGCAACAATACAATTGGTTCCATTGGCGTCAAAACAGTCAAGTCGTTTCAATATCTAGGGGATGTGTTGGACTGTACTGGAACAGCCGAAGCTGCCATCCGGGCACATATACATGTGGCGTGGAATAAATGGCATCTACTCGCTTCTATACTGATGCGGCGTGACATCCCACTACTTCTACGATCAAGACTCTATGGCTCAGTGATACGTCCCGTGCTGTTGTATAGCGCAGAAACATGGCCAATGACAACAAAACTCGAACAGCAACTTCACCGAACCGACATGAAAATGCTCCGATGGATGCAACGCATTAGTCTTAAAGATCACATCCAATCGACTGAAATCCTGCATTGAGCAGGCTTATGTGCGATTAAGGATGCATGCCGGCGACACCGTTTGTGGTGGTTCGGTCATGTTAAACGAAGTGAAAACAGTGCTATACTTGCTATTGAAAACCTTGAAGTACCTGGCACCCGTCCCAAAGGCCGTCCGAAAAAGACCTGGACGCAAACCATTCAACAAGATCTGAAAGCGTTGAACCTCAATGAACTGGACGCAACTGACCGCCTAATCTGGCATCAAAAACTTGGCGACAAAGATGTAGCGTCCCACCCCGGAATCGGGAAAACGGACGTTAAACGAAGATAGATAGATAGATATGGTCGATAACCAGATTTAAGTATTGGTATCGGATCGGAAGTAAGAAATGTGGATCGGTGCATCCCTAATACAGTAGTTGGCTAGGATTCCTGAGTCAAGGTTATTCTTAAGTAAATATCTAATTACAGCAATCTTAAAACTCTGTGGTACATAATCATTTATAAGAGACAAATTGAGCAGATCCAAGGCGTGATTATTAATTAAGGGAAATACCTCTTTAAACAGCCTGTTTGGGATGGGATCTAGCAGACATGTGGATGGTTTGGATGAAGCTGTTATTTTTTGACAATTCAGAGAGTTCAACAGGACAAAAACAGTCCAAACATAAATCAGGTTCTAGTGACATTTTAAAAGTTCTCTCATCTGACACCGAACCAGAGGTGATAGTAGGAAGGTTGGTTTGAATTTTCTCCCTAACTGAAACAATTTAATTTATAAAGAATCTCATGACGTCATCACTGCTTATAGTTGTAGAGATACATGAATCAACAGAGAGAGGATTTTTTATTAGACTAGCTCTGGTACTGAAAATGAACCTGGGGTTATTTTTTATTCTCATCAATTAAAGATGAATAATATAAAGTTATAGCTTTACGGAGCGCTTTTTGTATGTTAGCAGGCTGTCTGTCCAAGATGAATGAAATTCTCAGGTGTGTATCTCAGGTGTGTATCTCAGGTGTGTGTCTCAGGTGTGTATCTCAGGTGTGTATCTCAGGTGTGTGTCTCAGGTGTGTATCTCAGGTGTGTATCTCAGGTGTGTATCTCAGGTGTGTATCTCAGGTGTGTATCTCAGGTGTGTATCTCAGGTGTGTATCTCAGGTGTGTATCTCAGGTGTGTGTCTCAGGTGTGTATCTCAGGTGTGTGTCTCAGGTGTGTATCTCAGGTGTGTATCTCAGGTGTGTGTCTCAGGTGTGTGTCTCAGGTGTGTATCTCAGGTGTGTATCTCAGGTGTGTATCTCAGGTGTGTATCTCAGGTGTGTGTCTCAGGTGTGTATCTCAGGTGTGTATCTCAGGTGTGTATCTCAGGTGTGTGTCTCAGGTGTGTGTCTCAGGTGTGTGTCTCAGGTGTGTATCTCAGGTGTGTATCTCAGGTGTGTGGGTGTGTATCTCAGGTGTGTATCTCAGGTGTGTATCTCAGGTGTGTGTCTCAGGTGTGTGTCTCAGGTGTGTGTCTCAGGTGTGTATCTCAGGTGTGTATCTCAGGTGTGTATCTCAGGTGTGTGTCTCAGGTGTGTATCTCAGGTGTGTATCTCAGGTGTGTATCTCAGGTGTGTGTCTCAGGTGTGTATCTCAGGTGTGTATCTCAGGTGTGTATCTCAGGTGTGTATCTCAGGTGTGTGTCTCAGGTGTGTATCTCAGGTGTGTGTCTCAGGTGTGTATCTCAGGTGTGTATCTCAGGTGTGTTCAGGTGTGTGTCTCAGGTGTGTATCTCAGGTGTGTATCTCAGGTGTGTATCTCAGGTGTGTATCTCAGGTGTGTGTCTCAGGTGTGTGTCTCAGGTGTGTATCTCAGGTGTGTGTCTCAGGTGTGTGTCTCAGGTGTGTGTCTCAGGTGTGTATCTCAGGTGTGTGTCTCAGGTGTGTGTCTCAGGTGTGTGTCTCAGGTGTGTGTCTCAGGTGTGTATCTCAGGTGTGTATCTCAGGTGTGTGTCTCAGGTGTGTGTCTCAGGTGTGTGTCTCAGGTGTGTATCTCAGGTGTGTGTCTCAGGTGTGTGTCTCAGGTGTGTATCTCAGGTGTGTATCTCAGGTGTGTGTCTCAGGTGTGTGTCTCAGGTGTGTGTCTCAGGTGTGTGTCTCAGGTGTGTGTCTCAGTGTGTGTGTTCTCAGTGTGTGTGTTCTCAGGTGTGTGTCTCAGTGTGTGTCTCAGTGTGTGTCTCAGTGTGTGTCTCTGTGTGTGTCTCAGTGTGTGTGTCACAGTGTGTGTGTCTCAGTGTGTGTGTCTCTGTGTGTGTGTGCTCACAGGAAGTGTGTGTAGGGGTGTGAAGCGTGCAGTAGTAACTCTCGTGGTGACAGGAGCTGTGTGCTGCTCTGTGCTGATTATAATCCAGGATCTCAGCTGCCTCTGTTTCCAGGAACAACCTCTTTGGACCGTTCAACTGTCGCCTGCCGGGCCTTTATCAGAACCCCCGGCCTCCTCTCTCTCACTATGTGTCTGTGGGCCTGCGGGGCGAGCGAGGGCCAGTGTGAATGGACCACATGAGTTCCAGGAACTAGTTCTGCTGCAGGCTCCACTCCACTGGGCAGCACGGTCCAGTTGTCCAGACTGAAGAAGAACGAGGCTTTGCTCAGAGCTCCTCTCACACACCTCGGATGAAGAAGACACGTTCTTAATGTCCACTCTGCTCCATCACAAGCGCTTCACATAACTTCACGCTGCAGTTCTGAACACGTCTGCTCACAGAGTTCTGACCGGTTCTGGTTGGCTCAGTGGTCCAGAGGAAGTCCTGGAGAAACACACTCAGAGCCAAAGACAAGCTGCTGTTGGTCTCTTCTTCTTCTTCTTCTTCTTCATCTTCTTCTTCTTCTTCTTCTTCTTCTTCTTCTTCTTCTTCTTAGTGGATTTTTATGGCGGTTGGCAAACAACGTGGTGCATTACCGCCACCAACTGACATGGAGTGTGGACCACATGACAAAAAAATAAAAAATAAAAAAATAAAATAAAAAATATGTTTCCTTTTATAACCTATCATACTACATCAAAAAGGCGTTCAATAGAAGATCAACTGGACTTTATTTGTAACCTGACATAGCCTGACATCCTCCATTTCCTGAGTCCTTACGCAATAAAACCACAATAACCAATCTCATCGTCACACTACCAAGAGTCCTAATCCACTAATTTCCTGAACTTGAGTTTTTTTTTTCTTTTTTCTTTACTTTACTGCTATTATTCTGCTGCAATATTTGCTATTTGTTGGTCTGCTTTTTCTTTTGTGGTTTAGTGGCCAGTTGTTGTTCTGCTATTTCAGGTTATAGTCTGTATTTTATCGCTTTTCTTTTTCATTTGAGTCGTTACATTAACTATATGACATATGAATGCCACAAACTGTTCTGTTTCCACTAACATGGACTTATTATCTACTATGCATTTGTGAGAGCAAGCTTTTTGTTCCACCAAGGGCGTCAAAGTAGGATGGTTCAGTGGTCTAATCGCGTTCATTTCAGAGCATCTCTGCACATTGTTGTCCTTTCTCATTGCTGTTGGCTCTGCGGTCCTAACCTTCTTCAACGCTTCTGCATAAATAATTTTCTCCCAGGTCTTAATCTTCAATGCTTCTCTGGCCTCCTTCTGGACCAAACAACCCCCAAACGCAGCACTATGTGCACCCCCGCAATTGCAACACTGAACTTTAGAGTCTTCATCACACTTGCCATATTCATGGGGACCGCCACACCTAGCACACCTGAGTGCACACCTGCACTCTCTTGCCACGTGCCCCAGTCTTTGACACACGTAGCACCTGATCGGGTTGGGAATATATTCTCTGACTCTAAAGTTGATGTATCCCAACTGCACACAGGCAGGCACAGATGTTTCAAAATGCAAAATAACAGACATGTATCTGAAACAACTCCCTCTTTTTGTCTTAATCCTGATTACATCCGTCACATTCCTCCTTTAAGCTCTTGTTTGAGTTCCTCAGTACTTATATCCACAGGCACTCTCGATATCACTCCTCTCAGTTTGATCCTGCGATACATGGAGTAACATCTTCTCCCATAAAAGAAGTAAGTTTTAGTGTTTTCTCCAGCTGTTTTGTGGAATTTGCCAGGATGAGCACTTTTCTGCTGTTTAAAATGTTGGCCAACTTTACAGCCTCGATGATCTCCTCAATTCCTCTTGTCAACTTAAGAGGGTGAGAGCAACGCCCCTCCTGCTTAAATTCAATTATCACCGTCAACATCTCATCTGGTATTGCCTACATGTGTTGGATTGGCACGATCGGGAATACTTTTAGACTTTTTGTTCACTTTGACCCTGTCATCACTTCCTTGTGACCAACTCCTATCTCTGGCTTTTCTTAGCTGACTGCACCTCAACCCAGTCCATTTCTTCTCCACTATCTCCTTCTGAGGTGGAGGAATATGCTTTCATCTCCTTCCATTCCTCTCCACCACTTCCTCGTGAGGAGGAATCCATGGAGCTGCAGTCAATGCTCAGTTCAAGCAGTTTAAGCTCCTCCCAGAACCGGTCTGTAATCCACTCCAAAAGCCTCCATGAAGAAACAACCCAAACTCCTGTCAGCCGCTCCCCAGCGCGTGTAGTTGCTCCGGTTCAACGGTTCCTCTCCGAGCGCTGCTGTGACGTCTGCTGTTGGCCTCAGGTGACGAGACACAAAATGATCATGTGATGAACCCACGTCATGTCTCTGCGTGAGTGCAGCTACAGCGTGCGCTCTCAGGACATGATTACCTGCAGTGAGGACTGAACCTTCTCCTACTCTGCTCCTGCTTCATGGAATATCTTACAAAAAGATCTGAAGATCTCCACCTTGACTTCTTTAGGAGGTTTTAAACAGTTGATCAAGTCAACAGAAACATCAAAGCAAATATGTTCAAGTTTTTATTATTTTATCTGTTTGGCACCTTGGTTTATTGTTTTATAACACTACTTTTTTATTTTAATTTCATTTTAATGTTGTTTATTGTTGTCTGTACTTTATATGTTGTCCGTCTCTTGTAGATGAGTCCTCGTGACTCAATGAGACTAACCTGCATAAATGAAAGTTGAATGAAAAAGATATGCAACACGAGTGTGGTAGAATCCTTTATTTGTTTATTTGTTTATTTATTTATTTATTATATTTTAAAACCGTAGTTCTCATTTTTTCAAGTGGGGTTTTGTCACATTACAATGAACAAATAATATCTTACCTGTTGAAGATGGACATATTTTGAAGAGCTTCAGTTTGAAAAATTGAACGTGTGTGTGACGGGTCCACGTGGAGCTGAGCGCACGTGCAGGAGATCTTTTCAGACAGTTTGGGCGACGCCCACCTGCTCCTTCATGAGATGCGTTTGAAACTCCACCTTTCACGACACTATTTAAATTAAGATTATTTCATGATGACAAAGTTGTAGCTTTTACCAGTCTGGACCTGGACCTGAGTCCACATGGGTTCAGAACCAGTCTGAACTGGACCTGAGTCCACATGGGTTCAGAACCAGTCTGAACTGGACCTGAGTCCACATGGGTTCAGAACCAGTCTGAACTGGACCTGAGTCCACATGGGTTCAGAACCAGTCTGAACTGGACCTGAGTCCACATGGGTTCAGAACCAGTCTGAACTGGACCTGAGTCCACATGGGTTCAGAACCAGTCTGAACTGGACCTGAGTCCACATGGGTTCAGAACCAGTCTGAACTGGACCTGAGTCCACATGGGTTCAGAACCAGTCTGGACTGGACCTGAGTCCACATGGGTTCAGAACCAGTCTGGACCTGGACCTGAGTCCACATGGGTTCAGAACCAGTCTGAACTGGACCTGAGTCCACATGGGTTCAGAACCAGTCTGGACCTGGACCTGAGTCCACATGGGTTCAGAACCAGTCTGAACTGGACCTGAGTCCACATGGGTTCAGAACCAGTCTGAACTGGACCTGAGTCCACATGGGTTCAGAACCAGTCTGGACCTGGACCTGAGTCCACATGGGTTCAGAACCAGTCTGAACTGGACCTGAGTCCACATGGGTTCAGAACCAGTCTGGACCTGGACCTGAGTCCACATGGGTTCAGAACCAGTCTGAACTGGACCTGAGTCCACATGGGTTCAGAACCAGTCTGAACTGGACCTGAGTCCACATGGGTTCAGAACCAGTCTGAACTGGACCTGAGTCCACATGGGTTCAGAACCAGTCTGGACCTGGACCTGAGTCCACATGGGTTCAGAACCAGTCTGGACCTGGACCTGAGTCCACATGGGTTCAGAACCAGTCTGGACCTGGACCTGAGTCCACATGGGTTCAGAACCAGTCTGAACTGGACCTGAGTCCACATGGGTTCAGAACCAGTCTGGACCTGGACCTGAGTCCACATGGGTTCAGAACCAGTCTGAACTGGACCTGAGTCCACATGGGTTCAGAACCAGTCTGAACTGGACCTGAGTCCACATGGGTTCAGAACCAGTCTGGACCTGGACCTGAGTCCACATGGGTTCAGAACCAGTCTGAACTGGACCTGAGTCCACATGGGTTCAGAACCAGTCTGGACTGGACCTGAGTCCACATGGGTTCAGAACCAGTCTGAACTGGACCTGAGTCCACATGGGTTCAGAACCAGTCTGAACTGGACCTGAGTCCACATGGGTTCAGAACCAGTCTGGACCTGGACCTGAGTCCACATGGGTTCAGAACCAGTCTGAACTGGACCTGGGTCCACATGGGTTCAGAACCAGTCTGAACTGGACCTGAGTCCACATGGGTTCAGAACCAGTCTGAACTGGACCTGGGTCCACATGGGTTCAGAACCAGTCTGGAACTGGACCTGAGTCCACATGGGTTCAGAACCAGTCTGAACTGGACCTGAGTCCACATGGGTTCAGAACCAGTCTGGACTGGACCTGAGTCCACATGGGTTCAGAACCAGTCTGGACCTGGACCTGAGTCCACATGGGTTCAGAACCAGTCTGAACTGGACCTGAGTCCACATGGGTTCAGAACCAGTCTGGACCTGGACCTGAGTCCACATGGGTTCAGAACCAGTCTGAACTGGACCTGAGTCCACATGGGTTCAGAACCAGTCTGGAACTGGACCTGAGTCCACATGGGTTCAGAACCAGTCTGAACTGGACCTGAGTCCACATGGGTTCAGAACCAGTCTGAACTGGACCTGAGTCCACATGGGTTCAGAACCAGTCTGGACCTGGACCTGAGTCCACATGGGTTCAGAACCAGTCTGAACTGGACCTGAGTCCACATGGGTTCAGAACCAGTCTGAACTGGACCTGAGTCCACATGGGTTCAGAACCAGTCTGGACCTGGACCTGAGTCCACATGGGTTCAGAACCAGTCTGGACTGGACCTGAGTCCACATGGGTTCAGAACCAGTCTGAACTGGACCTGAGTCCACATGGGTTCAGAACCAGTCTGAACTGGACCTGAGTCCACATGGGTTCAGAACCAGTCTGGACTGGACCTGAGTCCACATGGGTTCAGAACCAGTCTGAACTGGACCTGAGTCCACATGGGTTCAGAACCAGTCTGAACTGGACCTGAGTCCACATGGGTTCAGAACCAGTCTGAACTGGACCTGGGTCCACATGGGTTCAGAACCAGTCTGAACTGGACCTGAGTCCACATGGGTTCAGAACCAGTCTGAACTGGACCTGAGTCCACATGGGTTCAGAACCAGTCTGAACTGGACCTGGGTCCACATGGGTTCAGAACCAGTCTGAACTGGACCTGAGTCCACATGGGTTCAGAACCAGTCTGAACTGGACCTGAGTCCACATGGGTTCAGAACCAGTCTGAACTGGACCTGAGTCCACATGGGTTCAGAACCAGTCTGAACTGGACCTGAGTCCACATGGGTTCAGAACCAGTCTGAACTGGACCTGAGTCCACATGGGTTCAGAACCAGTCTGAACTGGACCTGAGTCCACATGGGTTCAGAACCAGTCTGAACTGGACCTGAGTCCACATGGGTTCAGAACCAGTCTGAACTGGACCTGAGTCCACATGGGTTCAGAACCAGTCTGGAACTGGACCTGAGTCCACATGGGTTCAGAACCAGTCTGAACTGGACCTGAGTCCACATGGGTTCAGAACCAGTCTGAACTGGACCTGAGTCCACATGGGTTCAGAACCAGTCTGAACTGGACCTGAGTCCACATGGGTTCAGAACCAGTCTGAACTGGACCTGAGTCCACATGGGTTCAGAACCAGTCTGGACCTGGACCTGAGTCCACATGGGTTCAGAACCAGTCTGAACTGGACCTGAGTCCACATGGGTTCAGAACCAGTCTGAACTGGACCTGAGTCCACATGGGTTCAGAACCAGTCTGAACTGGACCTGAGTCCACATGGGTTCAGAACCAGTCTGAACTGGACCTGAGTCCACATGGGTTCAGAACCAGTCTGGAACTGGACCTGAGTCCACATGGGTTCAGAACCAGTCTGAACTGGACCTGAGTCCACATGGGTTCAGAACCAGTCTGAACTGGACCTGAGTCCACATGGGTTCAGAACCAGTCTGGAACTGGACCTGAGTCCACATGGGTTCAGAACCAGTCTGAACTGGACCTGAGTCCACATGGGTTCAGAACCAGTCTGAACTGGACCTGAGTCCACATGGGTTCAGAACCAGTCTGGAACTGGACCTGAGTCCACATGGGTTCAGAACCAGTCTGAACTGGACCTGAGTCCACATGGGTTCAGAACCAGTCTGAACTGGACCTGAGTCCACATGGGTTCAGAACCAGTCTGGACCTGGACCTGAGTCCACATGGGTTCAGAACCAGTCTGGAACTGGACCTGAGTCCACATGGGTTCAGAACCAGTCTGGACCTGGACCTGAGTCCACATGGGTTCAGAACCAGTCTGAACTGGACCTGAGTCCACATGGGTTCAGAACCAGTCTGGACCTGGACCTGAGTCCACATGGGTTCAGAACCAGTCTGAACTGGACCTGAGTCCACATGGGTTCAGAACCAGTCTGGACCTGGACCTGAGTCCACATGGGTTCAGAACCAGTCTGAACTGGACCTGAGTCCACATGGGTTCAGAACCAGTCTGGAACTGGACCTGAGTCCACATGGGTTCAGAACCAGTCTGGACCTGGACCTGAGTCCACATGGGTTCAGAACCAGTCTGAACTGGACCTGAGTCCACATGGGTTCAGAACCAGTCTGAACTGGACCTGAGTCCACATGGGTTCAGAACCAGTCTGGACCTGGACCTGAGTCCACATGGGTTCAGAACCAGTCTGAACTGGACCTGAGTCCACATGGGTTCAGAACCAGTCTGGACTGGACCTGAGTCCACATGGGTTCAGAACCAGTCTGAACTGGACCTGGGTCCACATGGGTTCAGAACCAGTCTGAACTGGACCTGGGTCCACATGGGTTCAGAACCAGTCTGAACTGGACCTGAGTCCACATGGGTTCAGAACCAGTCTGAACTGGACCTGAGTCCACATGGGTTCAGAACCAGTCTGGACTGGACCTGAGTCCACATGGGTTCAGAACCAGTCTGAACTGGACCTGAGTCCACATGGGTTCAGAACCAGTCTGGACCTGGACCTGAGTCCACATGGGTTCAGAACCAGTCTGAACTGGACCTGAGTCCACATGGGTTCAGAACCAGTCTGAACTGGACCTGAGTCCACATGGGTTCAGAACCAGTCTGAACTGGACCTGGGTCCACATGGGTTCAGAACCAGTCTGAACTGGACCTGAGTCCACATGGGTTCAGAACCAGTCTGAACTGGACCTGAGTCCACATGGGTTCAGAACCAGTCTGAACTGGACCTGAGTCCACATGGGTTCAGAACCAGTCTGAACTGGACCTGAGTCCACATGGGTTCAGAACCAGTCTGAACTGGACCTGAGTCCACATGGGTTCAGAACCAGTCTGAACTGGACCTGAGTCCACATGGGTTCAGAACCAGTCTGAACTGGACCTGGGTCCACATGGGTTCAGAACCAGTCTGAACTGGACCTGAGTCCACATGGGTTCAGAACCAGTCTGAACTGGACCTGAGTCCACATGGGTTCAGAACCAGTCTGAACTGGACCTGAGTCCACATGGGTTCAGAACCAGTCTGAACTGGACCTGAGTCCACATGGGTTCAGAACCAGTCTGAACTGGACCTGAGTCCACATGGGTTCAGAACCAGTCTGAACTGGACCTGAGTCCACATGGGTTCAGAACCAGTCTGGACTGGACCTGAGTCCACATGGGTTCAGAACCAGTCTGAACTGGACCTGAGTCCACATGGGTTCAGAACCAGTCTGAACTGGACCTGAGTCCACATGGGTTCAGAACCAGTCTGAACTGGACCTGGGTCCACATGGGTTCAGAACCAGTCTGAACTGGACCTGAGTCCACATGGGTTCAGAACCAGTCTGGAACTGGACCTGAGTCCACATGGGTTCAGAACCAGTCTGAACTGGACCTGAGTCCACATGGGTTCAGAACCAGTCTGAACTGGACCTGAGTCCACATGGGTTCAGAACCAGTCTGAACTGGACCTGAGTCCACATGGGTTCAGAACCAGTCTGAACTGGACCTGAGTCCACATGGGTTCAGAACCAGTCTGAACTGGACCTGAGTCCACATGGGTTCAGAACCAGTCTGAACTGGACCTGAGTCCACATGGGTTCAGAACCAGTCTGAACTGGACCTGAGTCCACATGGGTTCAGAACCAGTCTGAACTGGACCTGGGTCCACATGGGTTCAGAACCAGTCTGAACTGGACCTGAGTCCACATGGGTTCAGAACCAGTCTGAACTGGACCTGAGTCCACATGGGTTCAGAACCAGTCTGAACTGGACCTGAGTCCACATGGGTTCAGAACCAGTCTGAACTGGACCTGGGTCCACATGGGTTCAGAACCAGTCTGAACTGGACCTGAGTCCACATGGGTTCAGAACCAGTCTGAACTGGACCTGAGTCCACATGGGTTCAGAACCAGTCTGAACTGGACCTGAGTCCACATGGGTTCAGAACCAGTCTGAACTGGACCTGAGTCCACATGGGTTCAGAACCAGTCTGAACTGGACCTGAGTCCACATGGGTTCAGAACCAGTCTGAACTGGACCTGAGTCCACATGGGTTCAGAACCAGTCTGAACTGGACCTGAGTCCACATGGGTTCAGAACCAGTCTGAACTGGACCTGAGTCCACATGGGTTCAGAACCAGTCTGAACTGGACCTGAGTCCACATGGGTTCAGAACCAGTCTGAACTGGACCTGAGTCCACATGGGTTCAGAACCAGTCTGAACTGGACCTGAGTCCACATGGGTTCAGAACCAGTCTGAACTGGACCTGAGTCCACATGGGTTCAGAACCAGTCTGAACTGGACCTGAGTCCACATGGGTTCAGAACCAGTCTGAACTGGACCTGAGTCCACATGGGTTCAGAACCAGTCTGGACCTGGACCTGAGTCCACATGGGTTCAGAACCAGTCTGAACTGGACCTGAGTCCACATGGGTTCAGAACCAGTCTGAACTGGACCTGAGTCCACATGGGTTCAGAACCAGTCTGGAACTGGACCTGAGTCCACATGGGTTCAGAACCAGTCTGAACTGGACCTGAGTCCACATGGGTTCAGAACCAGTCTGAACTGGACCTGAGTCCACATGGGTTCAGAACCAGTCTGGACTGGACCTGAGTCCACATGGGTTCAGAACCAGTCTGAACTGGACCTGAGTCCACATGGGTTCAGAACCAGTCTGAACTGGACCTGAGTCCACATGGGTTCAGAACCAGTCTGAACTGGACCTGAGTCCACATGGGTTCAGAACCAGTCTGAACTGGACCTGAGTCCACATGGGTTCAGAACCAGTCTGAACTGGACCTGAGTCCACATGGGTTCAGAACCAGTCTGGAACTGGACCTGAGTCCACATGGGTTCAGAACCAGTCTGAACTGGACCTGAGTCCACATGGGTTCAGAACCAGTCTGAACTGGACCTGAGTCCACATGGGTTCAGAACCAGTCTGAACTGGACCTGAGTCCACATGGGTTCAGAACCAGTCTGAACTGGACCTGAGTCCACATGGGTTCAGAACCAGTCTGAACTGGACCTGAGTCCACATGGGTTCAGAACCAGTCTGAACTGGACCTGAGTCCACATGGGTTCAGAACCAGTCTGAACTGGACCTGAGTCCACATGGGTTCAGAACCAGTCTGAACTGGACCTGAGTCCACATGGGTTCAGAACCAGTCTGAACTGGACCTGAGTCCACATGGGTTCAGAACCAGTCTGAACTGGACCTGAGTCCACATGGGTTCAGAACCAGTCTGAACTGGACCTGAGTCCACATGGGTTCAGAACCAGTCTGGAACTGGACCTGAGTCCACATGGGTTCAGAACCAGTCTGAACTGGACCTGAGTCCACATGGGTTCAGAACCAGTCTGAACTGGACCTGAGTCCACATGGGTTCAGAACCAGTCTGAACTGGACCTGAGTCCACATGGGTTCAGAACCAGTCTGGAACTGGACCTGAGTCCACATGGGTTCAGAACCAGTCTGAACTGGACCTGAGTCCACATGGGTTCAGAACCAGTCTGAACTGGACCTGAGTCCACATGGGTTCAGAACCAGTCTGAACTGGACCTGAGTCCACATGGGTTCAGAACCAGTCTGAACTGGACCTGAGTCCACATGGGTTCAGAACCAGTCTGAACTGGACCTGAGTCCACATGGGTTCAGAACCAGTCTGAACTGGACCTGAGTCCACATGGGTTCAGAACCAGTCTGAACTGGACCTGAGTCCACATGGGTTCAGAACCAGTCTGGAACTGGACCTGGGTCCACATGGGTTCAGAACCAGTCTGAACTGGACCTGAGTCCACATGGGTTCAGAACCAGTCTGGAACTGGACCTGAGTCCACATGGGTTCAGAACCAGTCTGGAACTGGACCTGAGTCCACATGGGTTCAGAACCAGTCTGAACTGGACCTGAGTCCACATGGGTTCAGAACCAGTCTGAACTGGACCTGAGTCCACATGGGTTCAGAACCAGTCTGAACTGGACCTGAGTCCACATGGGTTCAGAACCAGTCTGGACCTGGACCTGAGTCCACATGGGTTCAGAACCAGTCTGAACTGGACCTGAGTCCACATGGGTTCAGAACCAGTCTGGAACTGGACCTGAGTCCACATGGGTTCAGAACCAGTCTGAACTGGACCTGAGTCCACATGGGTTCAGAACCAGTCTGGAACTGGACCTGAGTCCACATGGGTTCAGAACCAGTCTGAACTGGACCTGAGTCCACATGGGTTCAGAACCAGTCTGAACTGGACCTGAGTCCACATGGGTTCAGAACCAGTCTGAACTGGACCTGAGTCCACATGGGTTCAGAACCAGTCTGAACTGGACCTGAGTCCACATGGGTTCAGAACCAGTCTGTGAACTGGACCTGAGTCCACATGGGTTCAGAACCAGTCTGAACTGGACCTGAGTCCACATGGGTTCAGAACCAGTCTGAACTGGACCTGAGTCCACATGGGTTCAGAACCAGTCTGAACTGGACCTGAGTCCACATGGGTTCAGAACCAGTCTGAACTGGACCTGAGTCCACATGGGTTCAGAACCAGTCTGAACTGGACCTGAGTCCACATGGGTTCAGAACCAGTCTGAACTGGACCTGAGTCCACATGGGTTCAGAACCAGTCTGAACTGGACCTGAGTCCACATGGGTTCAGAACCAGTCTGAACTGGACCTGAGTCCACATGGGTTCAGAACCAGTCTGAACTGGACCTGAGTCCACATGGGTTCAGAACCAGTCTGAACTGGACCTGAGTCCACATGGGTTCAGAACCAGTCTGAACTGGACCTGAGTCCACATGGGTTCAGAACCAGTCTGAACTGGACCTGAGTCCACATGGGTTCAGAACCAGTCTGAACTGGACCTGAGTCCACATGGGTTCAGAACCAGTCTGAACTGGACCTGAGTCCACATGGGTTCAGAACCAGTCTGAACTGGACCTGAGTCCACATGGGTTCAGAACCAGTCTGAACTGGACCTGAGTCCACATGGGTTCAGAACCAGTCTGAACTGGACCTGAGTCCACATGGGTTCAGAACCAGTCTGAACTGGACCTGAGTCCACATGGGTTCAGAACCAGTCTGAACTGGACCTGAGTCCACATGGGTTCAGAACCAGTCTGAACTGGACCTGAGTCCACATGGGTTCAGAACCAGTCTGGACTGGACCTGAGTCCACATGGGTTCAGAACCAGTCTGGACCTGGACCTGAGTCCACATGGGTTCAGAACCAGTCTGAACTGGACCTGAGTCCACATGGGTTCAGAACCAGTCTGGACCTGGACCTGAGTCCACATGGGTTCAGAACCAGTCTGAACTGGACCTGAGTCCACATGGGTTCAGAACCAGTCTGGACCTGGACCTGAGTCCACATGGGTTCAGAACCAGTCTGAACTGGACCTGAGTCCACATGGGTTCAGAACCAGTCTGAACTGGACCTGAGTCCACATGGGTTCAGAACCAGTCTGAACTGGACCTGAGTCCACATGGGTTCAGAACCAGTCTGGAACTGGACCTGAGTCCACATGGGTTCAGAACCAGTCTGAACTGGACCTGAGTCCACATGGGTTCAGAACCAGTCTGGAACTGGACCTGAGTCCACATGGGTTCAGAACCAGTCTGAACTGGACCTGAGTCCACATGGGTTCAGAACCAGTCTGAACTGGACCTGAGTCCACATGGGTTCAGAACCAGTCTGAACTGGACCTGAGTCCACATGGGTTCAGAACCAGTCTGGAACTGGACCTGAGTCCACATGGGTTCAGAACCAGTCTGAACTGGACCTGAGTCCACATGGGTTCAGAACCAGTCTGGAACTGGACCTGAGTCCACATGGGTTCAGAACCAGTCTGGAACTGGACCTGAGTCCACATGGGTTCAGAACCAGTCTGAACTGGACCTGAGTCCACATGGGTTCAGAACCAGTCTGGACCTGGACCTGAGTCCACATGGGTTCAGAACCAGTCTGAACTGGACCTGAGTCCACATGGGTTCAGAACCAGTCTGAACTGGACCTGAGTCCACATGGGTTCAGAACCAGTCTGGAACTGGACCTGAGTCCACATGGGTTCAGAACCAGTCTGAACTGGACCTGAGTCCACATGGGTTCAGAACCAGTCTGAACTGGACCTGAGTCCACATGGGTTCAGAACCAGTCTGAACTGGACCTGAGTCCACATGGGTTCAGAACCAGTCTGGACTGGACCTGAGTCCACATGGGTTCAGAACCAGTCTGAACTGGACCTGAGTCCACATGGGTTCAGAACCAGTCTGAACTGGACCTGAGTCCACATGGGTTCAGAACCAGTCTGAACTGGACCTGAGTCCACATGGGTTCAGAACCAGTCTGAACTGGACCTGAGTCCACATGGGTTCAGAACCAGTCTGAACTGGACCTGAGTCCACATGGGTTCAGAACCAGTCTGAACCTGGACCTGAGTCCACATGGGTTCAGAACCAGTCTGAACTGGACCTGAGTCCACATGGGTTCAGAACCAGTCTGAACTGGACCTGAGTCCACATGGGTTCAGAACCAGTCTGAACTGGACCTGAGTCCACATGGGTTCAGAACCAGTCTGGAACTGGACCTGAGTCCACATGGGTTCAGAACCAGTCTGAACTGGACCTGAGTCCACATGGGTTCAGAACCAGTCTGAACTGGACCTGAGTCCACATGGGTTCAGAACCAGTCTGAACTGGACCTGAGTCCACATGGGTTCAGAACCAGTCTGAACTGGACCTGAGTCCACATGGGTTCAGAACCAGTCTGAACTGGACCTGAGTCCACATGGGTTCAGAACCAGTCTGAACTGGACCTGAGTCCACATGGGTTCAGAACCAGTCTGGACCTGGACCTGAGTCCACATGGGTTCAGAACCAGTCTGAACTGGACCTGAGTCCACATGGGTTCAGAACCAGTCTGGAACTGGACCTGAGTCCACATGGGTTCAGAACCAGTCTGGAACTGGACCTGAGTCCACATGGGTTCAGAACCAGTCTGAACTGGACCTGAGTCCACATGGGTTCAGAACCAGTCTGAACTGGACCTGAGTCCACATGGGTTCAGAACCAGTCTGAACTGGACCTGGTCCACATGGGTTCAGAACCAGTCTGGAACTGGACCTGAGTCCACATGGGTTCAGAACCAGTCTGAACTGGACCTGAGTCCACATGGGTTCAGAACCAGTCTGAACTGGACCTGAGTCCACATGGGTTCAGAACCAGTCTGAACTGGACCTGAGTCCACATGGGTTCAGAACCAGTCTGAACTGGACCTGAGTCCACATGGGTTCAGAACCAGTCTGGAACTGGACCTGAGTCCACATGGGTTCAGAACCAGTCTGAACTGGACCTGAGTCCACATGGGTTCAGAACCAGTCTGGACCTGGACCTGAGTCCACATGGGTTCAGAACCAGTCTGGAACTGGACCTGAGTCCACATGGGTTCAGAACCAGTCTGAACTGGACCTGAGTCCACATGGGTTCAGAACCAGTCTGAACTGGACCTGAGTCCACATGGGTTCAGAACCAGTCTGAACTGGACCTGAGTCCACATGGGTTCAGAACCAGTCTGAACTGGACCTGAGTCCACATGGGTTCAGAACCAGTCTGAACTGGACCTGAGTCCACATGGGTTCAGAACCAGTCTGAACTGGACCTGAGTCCACATGGGTTCAGAACCAGTCTGAACTGGACCTGAGTCCACATGGGTTCAGAACCAGTCTGGACCTGGACCTGAGTCCACATGGGTTCAGAACCAGTCTGAACTGGACCTGAGTCCACATGGGTTCAGAACCAGTCTGGAACTGGACCTGAGTCCACATGGGTTCAGAACCAGTCTGAACTGGACCTGAGTCCACATGGGTTCAGAACCAGTCTGAACTGGACCTGAGTCCACATGGGTTCAGAACCAGTCTGAACTGGACCTGAGTCCACATGGGTTCAGAACCAGTCTGGAACTGGACCTGGGTCCACATGGGTTCAGAACCAGTCTGAACTGGACCTGAGTCCACATGGGTTCAGAACCAGTCTGAACTGGACCTGGGTCCACATGGGTTCAGAACCAGTCTGGAACTGGACCTGAGTCCACATGGGTTCAGAACCAGTCTGAACTGGACCTGAGTCCACATGGGTTCAGAACCAGTCTGGACCTGGACCTGAGTCCACATGGGTTCAGAACCAGTCTGAACTGGACCTGAGTCCACATGGGTTCAGAACCAGTCTGAACTGGACCTGAGTCCACATGGGTTCAGAACCAGTCTGAACTGGACCTGAGTCCACATGGGTTCAGAACCAGTCTGAACTGGACCTGAGTCCACATGGGTTCAGAACCAGTCTGAACTGGACCTGAGTCCACATGGGTTCAGAACCAGTCTGGAACTGGACCTGAGTCCACATGGGTTCAGAACCAGTCTGAACTGGACCTGAGTCCACATGGGTTCAGAACCAGTCTGAACTGGACCTGAGTCCACATGGGTTCAGAACCAGTCTGGACCTGAGTCCACATGGGTTCAGAACCAGTCTGAACTGGACCTGAGTCCACATGGGTTCAGAACCAGTCTGAACTGGACCTGAGTCCACATGGGTTCAGAACCAGTCTGAACTGGACCTGAGTCCACATGGGTTCAGAACCAGTCTGAACTGGACCTGAGTCCACATGGGTTCAGAACCAGTCTGAACTGGACCTGAGTCCACATGGGTTCAGAACCAGTCTGAACTGGACCTGAGTCCACATGGGTTCAGAACCAGTCTGAACTGGACCTGAGTCCACATGGGTTCAGAACCAGTCTGAACTGGACCTGAGTCCACATGGGTTCAGAACCAGTCTGAACTGGACCTGAGTCCACATGGGTTCAGAACCAGTCTGAACTGGACCTGAGTCCACATGGGTTCAGAACCAGTCTGAACTGGACCTGAGTCCACATGGGTTCAGAACCAGTCTGGACTGGACCTGAGTCCACATGGGTTCAGAACCAGTCTGAACTGGACCTGAGTCCACATGGGTTCAGAACCAGTCTGAACTGGACCTGAGTCCACATGGGTTCAGAACCAGTCTGAACTGGACCTGAGTCCACATGGGTTCAGAACCAGTCTGAACTGGACCTGAGTCCACATGGGTTCAGAACCAGTCTGGACCTGGACCTGAGTCCACATGGGTTCAGAACCAGTCTGAACTGGACCTGAGTCCACATGGGTTCAGAACCAGTCTGAACTGGACCTGAGTCCACATGGGTTCAGAACCAGTCTGAACTGGACCTGAGTCCACATGGGTTCAGAACCAGTCTGAACTGGACCTGAGTCCACATGGGTTCAGAACCAGTCTGAACTGGACCTGAGTCCACATGGGTTCAGAACCAGTCTGAACTGGACCTGAGTCCACATGGGTTCAGAACCAGTCTGAACTGGACCTGAGTCCACATGGGTTCAGAACCAGTCTGAACTGGACCTGAGTCCACATGGGTTCAGAACCAGTCTGAACTGGACCTGAGTCCACATGGGTTCAGAACCAGTCTGAACTGGACCTGAGTCCACATGGGTTCAGAACCAGTCTGAACTGGACCTGAGTCCACATGGGTTCAGAACCAGTCTGAACTGGACCTGAGTCCACATGGGTTCAGAACCAGTCTGAACTGGACCTGAGTCCACATGGGTTCAGAACCAGTCTGAACTGGACCTGAGTCCACATGGGTTCAGAACCAGTCTGAACTGGACCTGAGTCCACATGGGTTCAGAACCAGTCTGAACTGGACCTGAGTCCACATGGGTTCAGAACCAGTCTGGACTGGACCTGAGTCCACATGGGTTCAGAACCAGTCTGAACTGGACCTGAGTCCACATGGGTTCAGAACCAGTCTGAACTGGACCTGAGTCCACATGGGTTCAGAACCAGTCTGGAACTGGACCTGAGTCCACATGGGTTCAGAACCAGTCTGAACTGGACCTGAGTCCACATGGGTTCAGAACCAGT
Source organism: Garcialebias charrua (assembly GCA_038048925.1). NCBI lineage: Eukaryota > Metazoa > Chordata > Actinopteri > Cyprinodontiformes > Rivulidae > Garcialebias > Garcialebias charrua. The sequence continues at coordinate 15,097 of JBBPBX010017055.1, read as the reverse complement.
CTGGACTGGACCTGAGTCCACATGGGTTCAGAACCAGTCTGAACTGGACCTGAGTCCACATGGGTTCAGAACCAGTCTGAACTGGACCTGAGTCCACATGGGTTCAGAACCAGTCTGAACTGGACCTGAGTCCACATGGGTTCAGAACCAGTCTGAACTGGACCTGAGTCCACATGGGTTCAGAACCAGTCTGAACTGGACCTGAGTCCACATGGGTTCAGAACCAGTCTGAACTGGACCTGAGTCCACATGGGTTCAGAACCAGTCTGAACTGGACCTGAGTCCACATGGGTTCAGAACCAGTCTGAACTGGACCTGAGTCCACATGGGTTCAGAACCAGTCTGAACTGGACCTGAGTCCACATGGGTTCAGAACCAGTCTGAACTGGACCTGAGTCCACATGGGTTCAGAACCAGTCTGAACTGGACCTGAGTCCACATGGGTTCAGAACCAGTCTGAACTGGACCTGAGTCCACATGGGTTCAGAACCAGTCTGAACTGGACCTGAGTCCACATGGGTTCAGAACCAGTCTGAACTGGACCTGAGTCCACATGGGTTCAGAACCAGTCTGGAACTGGACCTGAGTCCACATGGGTTCAGAACCAGTCTGAACTGGACCTGAGTCCACATGGGTTCAGAACCAGTCTGAACTGGACCTGAGTCCACATGGGTTCAGAACCAGTCTGAACTGGACCTGAGTCCACATGGGTTCAGAACCAGTCTGAACTGGACCTGAGTCCACATGGGTTCAGAACCAGTCTGAACTGGACCTGAGTCCACATGGGTTCAGAACCAGTCTGAACTGGACCTGAGTCCACATGGGTTCAGAACCAGTCTGGAACTGGACCTGAGTCCACATGGGTTCAGAACCAGTCTGAACTGGACCTGAGTCCACATGGGTTCAGAACCAGTCTGAACTGGACCTGAGTCCACATGGGTTCAGAACCAGTCTGAACTGGACCTGAGTCCACATGGGTTCAGAACCAGTCTGAACTGGACCTGAGTCCACATGGGTTCAGAACCAGTCTGGAACTGGACCTGAGTCCACATGGGTTCAGAACCAGTCTGAACTGGACCTGAGTCCACATGGGTTCAGAACCAGTCTGGACCTGGACCTGAGTCCACATGGGTTCAGAACCAGTCTGAACTGGACCTGAGTCCACATGGGTTCAGAACCAGTCTGAACTGGACCTGAGTCCACATGGGTTCAGAACCAGTCTGGACCTGGACCTGAGTCCACATGGGTTCAGAACCAGTCTGAACTGGACCTGGGTCCACATGGGTTCAGAACCAGTCTGAACTGGACCTGAGTCCACATGGGTTCAGAACCAGTCTGAACTGGACCTGAGTCCACATGGGTTCAGAACCAGTCTGAACTGGACCTGAGTCCACATGGGTTCAGAACCAGTCTGAACTGGACCTGAGTCCACATGGGTTCAGAACCAGTCTGAACTGGACCTGAGTCCACATGGGTTCAGAACCAGTCTGGAACTGGACCTGAGTCCACATGGGTTCAGAACCAGTCTGAACTGGACCTGAGTCCACATGGGTTCAGAACCAGTCTGAACTGGACCTGAGTCCACATGGGTTCAGAACCAGTCTGAACTGGACCTGAGTCCACATGGGTTCAGAACCAGTCTGAACTGGACCTGAGTCCACATGGGTTCAGAACCAGTCTGGAACTGGACCTGAGTCCACATGGGTTCAGAACCAGTCTGAACTGGACCTGAGTCCACATGGGTTCAGAACCAGTCTGAACTGGACCTGAGTCCACATGGGTTCAGAACCAGTCTGAACTGGACCTGAGTCCACATGGGTTCAGAACCAGTCTGAACTGGACCTGAGTCCACATGGGTTCAGAACCAGTCTGAACTGGACCTGAGTCCACATGGGTTCAGAACCAGTCTGAACTGGACCTGAGTCCACATGGGTTCAGAACCAGTCTGGACCTGGACCTGAGTCCACATGGGTTCAGAACCAGTCTGAACTGGACCTGAGTCCACATGGGTTCAGAACCAGTCTGAACTGGACCTGAGTCCACATGGGTTCAGAACCAGTCTGAACTGGACCTGAGTCCACATGGGTTCAGAACCAGTCTGAACTGGACCTGAGTCCACATGGGTTCAGAACCAGTCTGGAACTGGACCTGAGTCCACATGGGTTCAGAACCAGTCTGAACTGGACCTGAGTCCACATGGGTTCAGAACCAGTCTGAACTGGACCTGAGTCCACATGGGTTCAGAACCAGTCTGAACTGGACCTGAGTCCACATGGGTTCAGAACCAGTCTGAACTGGACCTGAGTCCACATGGGTTCAGAACCAGTCTGAACTGGACCTGAGTCCACATGGGTTCAGAACCAGTCTGAACTGGACCTGAGTCCACATGGGTTCAGAACCAGTCTGAACTGGACCTGAGTCCACATGGGTTCAGAACCAGTCTGAACTGGACCTGAGTCCACATGGGTTCAGAACCAGTCTGAACTGGACCTGAGTCCACATGGGTTCAGAACCAGTCTGAACTGGACCTGAGTCCACATGGGTTCAGAACCAGTCTGAACTGGACCTGAGTCCACATGGGTTCAGAACCAGTCTGAACTGGACCTGAGTCCACATGGGTTCAGAACCAGTCTGAACTGGACCTGAGTCCACATGGGTTCAGAACCAGTCTGAACTGGACCTGGGTCCACATGGGTTCAGAACCAGTCTGAACTGGACCTGAGTCCACATGGGTTCAGAACCAGTCTGAACTGGACCTGAGTCCACATGGGTTCAGAACCAGTCTGAACTGGACCTGAGTCCACATGGGTTCAGAACCAGTCTGGAACTGGACCTGAGTCCACATGGGTTCAGAACCAGTCTGAACTGGACCTGAGTCCACATGGGTTCAGAACCAGTCTGAACTGGACCTGAGTCCACATGGGTTCAGAACCAGTCTGAACTGGACCTGAGTCCACATGGGTTCAGAACCAGTCTGAACTGGACCTGAGTCCACATGGGTTCAGAACCAGTCTGGACTGGACCTGAGTCCACATGGGTTCAGAACCAGTCTGAACTGGACCTGAGTCCACATGGGTTCAGAACCAGTCTGGAACTGGACCTGAGTCCACATGGGTTCAGAACCAGTCTGAACTGGACCTGAGTCCACATGGGTTCAGAACCAGTCTGAACTGGACCTGAGTCCACATGGGTTCAGAACCAGTCTGGACCTGGACCTGAGTCCACATGGGTTCAGAACCAGTCTGGACCTGGACCTGAGTCCACATGGGTTCAGAACCAGTCTGAACTGGACCTGAGTCCACATGGGTTCAGAACCAGTCTGAACTGGACCTGAGTCCACATGGGTTCAGAACCAGTCTGGACCTGGACCTGAGTCCACATGGGTTCAGAACCAGTCTGGACCTGGACCTGAGTCCACATGGGTTCAGAACCAGTCTGAACTGGACCTGAGTCCACATGGGTTCAGAACCAGTCTGGAACTGGACCTGAGTCCACATGGGTTCAGAACCAGTCTGAACTGGACCTGAGTCCACATGGGTTCAGAACCAGTCTGGACTGGACCTGAGTCCACATGGGTTCAGAACCAGTCTGAACTGGACCTGAGTCCACATGGGTTCAGAACCAGTCTGGACCTGGACCTGAGTCCACATGGGTTCAGAACCAGTCTGAACTGGACCTGAGTCCACATGGGTTCAGAACCAGTCTGGACCTGGACCTGAGTCCACATGGGTTCAGAACCAGTCTGGACCTGGACCTGAGTCCACATGGGTTCAGAACCAGTCTGAACTGGACCTGAGTCCACATGGGTTCAGAACCAGTCTGGACCTGGACCTGAGTCCACATGGGTTCAGAACCAGTCTGAACTGGACCTGAGTCCACATGGGTTCAGAACCAGTCTGGACCTGGACCTGAGTCCACATGGGTTCAGAACCAGTCTGAACTGGACCTGAGTCCACATGGGTTCAGAACCAGTCTGAACTGGACCTGAGTCCACATGGGTTCAGAACCAGTCTGGAACTGGACCTGAGTCCACATGGGTTCAGAACCAGTCTGAACTGGACCTGAGTCCACATGGGTTCAGAACCAGTCTGGAACTGGACCTGAGTCCACATGGGTTCAGAACCAGTCTGAACTGGACCTGAGTCCACATGGGTTCAGAACCAGTCTGAACTGGACCTGAGTCCACATGGGTTCAGAACCAGTCTGAACTGGACCTGAGTCCACATGGGTTCAGAACCAGTCTGAACTGGACCTGAGTCCACATGGGTTCAGAACCAGTCTGGACCTGGACCTGAGTCCACATGGGTTCAGAACCAGTCTGAACTGGACCTGAGTCCACATGGGTTCAGAACCAGTCTGAACTGGACCTGAGTCCACATGGGTTCAGAACCAGTCTGAACTGGACCTGAGTCCACATGGGTTCAGAACCAGTCTGGAACTGGACCTGAGTCCACATGGGTTCAGAACCAGTCTGAACTGGACCTGAGTCCACATGGGTTCAGAACCAGTCTGGACCTGGACCTGAGTCCACATGGGTTCAGAACCAGTCTGAACTGGACCTGAGTCCACATGGGTTCAGAACCAGTCTGAACTGGACCTGAGTCCACATGGGTTCAGAACCAGTCTGAACTGGACCTGAGTCCACATGGGTTCAGAACCAGTCTGAACTGGACCTGAGTCCACATGGGTTCAGAACCAGTCTGAACTGGACCTGAGTCCACATGGGTTCAGAACCAGTCTGAACTGGACCTGAGTCCACATGGGTTCAGAACCAGTCTGGAACTGGACCTGAGTCCACATGGGTTCAGAACCAGTCTGAACTGGACCTGAGTCCACATGGGTTCAGAACCAGTCTGAACTGGACCTGAGTCCACATGGGTTCAGAACCAGTCTGGACCTGGACCTGAGTCCACATGGGTTCAGAACCAGTCTGAACTGGACCTGAGTCCACATGGGTTCAGAACCAGTCTGGACCTGGACCTGAGTCCACATGGGTTCAGAACCAGTCTGAACTGGACCTGAGTCCACATGGGTTCAGAACCAGTCTGAACTGGACCTGAGTCCACATGGGTTCAGAACCAGTCTGAACTGGACCTGAGTCCACATGGGTTCAGAACCAGTCTGAACTGGACCTGAGTCCACATGGGTTCAGAACCAGTCTGGACTGGACCTGAGTCCACATGGGTTCAGAACCAGTCTGAACTGGACCTGAGTCCACATGGGTTCAGAACCAGTCTGAACTGGACCTGAGTCCACATGGGTTCAGAACCAGTCTGAACTGGACCTGAGTCCACATGGGTTCAGAACCAGTCTGGACCTGGACCTGAGTCCACATGGGTTCAGAACCAGTCTGAACTGGACCTGAGTCCACATGGGTTCAGAACCAGTCTGAACTGGACCTGAGTCCACATGGGTTCAGAACCAGTCTGAACTGGACCTGAGTCCACATGGGTTCAGAACCAGTCTGAACTGGACCTGAGTCCACATGGGTTCAGAACCAGTCTGAACTGGACCTGAGTCCACATGGGTTCAGAACCAGTCTGAACTGGACCTGAGTCCACATGGGTTCAGAACCAGTCTGAACTGGACCTGAGTCCACATGGGTTCAGAACCAGTCTGGACTGGACCTGAGTCCACATGGGTTCAGAACCAGTCTGAACTGGACCTGAGTCCACATGGGTTCAGAACCAGTCTGAACTGGACCTGAGTCCACATGGGTTCAGAACCAGTCTGAACTGGACCTGAGTCCACATGGGTTCAGAACCAGTCTGAACTGGACCTGAGTCCACATGGGTTCAGAACCAGTCTGAACTGGACCTGAGTCCACATGGGTTCAGAACCAGTCTGAACTGGACCTGAGTCCACATGGGTTCAGAACCAGTCTGAACTGGACCTGAGTCCACATGGGTTCAGAACCAGTCTGGACCTGGACCTGAGTCCACATGGGTTCAGAACCAGTCTGAACTGGACCTGAGTCCACATGGGTTCAGAACCAGTCTGAACTGGACCTGAGTCCACATGGGTTCAGAACCAGTCTGGACCTGGACCTGAGTCCACATGGGTTCAGAACCAGTCTGAACTGGACCTGAGTCCACATGGGTTCAGAACCAGTCTGGACCTGGACCTGAGTCCACATGGGTTCAGAACCAGTCTGAACTGGACCTGAGTCCACATGGGTTCAGAACCAGTCTGAACTGGACCTGAGTCCACATGGGTTCAGAACCAGTCTGAACTGGACCTGAGTCCACATGGGTTCAGAACCAGTCTGAACTGGACCTGAGTCCACATGGGTTCAGAACCAGTCTGAACTGGACCTGAGTCCACATGGGTTCAGAACCAGTCTGGACCTGGACCTGAGTCCACATGGGTTCAGAACCAGTCTGAACTGGACCTGAGTCCACATGGGTTCAGAACCAGTCTGAACTGGACCTGAGTCCACATGGGTTCAGAACCAGTCTGAACTGGACCTGAGTCCACATGGGTTCAGAACCAGTCTGGACCTGGACCTGAGTCCACATGGGTTCAGAACCAGTCTGAACTGGACCTGAGTCCACATGGGTTCAGAACCAGTCTGAACTGGACCTGAGTCCACATGGGTTCAGAACCAGTCTGAACTGGACCTGAGTCCACATGGGTTCAGAACCAGTCTGAACTGGACCTGGGTCCACATGGGTTCAGAACCAGTCTGAACTGGACCTGAGTCCACATGGGTTCAGAACCAGTCTGAACTGGACCTGGGTCCACATGGGTTCAGAACCAGTCTGAACTGGACCTGAGTCCACATGGGTTCAGAACCAGTCTGAACTGGACCTGAGTCCACATGGGTTCAGAACCAGTCTGAACTGGACCTGAGTCCACATGGGTTCAGAACCAGTCTGAACTGGACCTGAGTCCACATGGGTTCAGAACCAGTCTGAACTGGACCTGAGTCCACATGGGTTCAGAACCAGTCTGAACTGGACCTGAGTCCACATGGGTTCAGAACCAGTCTGAACTGGACCTGAGTCCACATGGGTTCAGAACCAGTCTGGACTGGACCTGAGTCCACATGGGTTCAGAACCAGTCTGAACTGGACCTGAGTCCACATGGGTTCAGAACCAGTCTGAACTGGACCTGAGTCCACATGGGTTCAGAACCAGTCTGGACTGGACCTGAGTCCACATGGGTTCAGAACCAGTCTGAACTGGACCTGAGTCCACATGGGTTCAGAACCAGTCTGAACTGGACCTGAGTCCACATGGGTTCAGAACCAGTCTGAACTGGACCTGAGTCCACATGGGTTCAGAACCAGTCTGAACTGGACCTGAGTCCACATGGGTTCAGAACCAGTCTGAACTGGACCTGAGTCCACATGGGTTCAGAACCAGTCTGAACTGGACCTGGGTCCACATGGGTTCAGAACCAGTCTGAACTGGACCTGGGTCCACATGGGTTCAGAACCAGTCTGAACTGGACCTGAGTCCACATGGGTTCAGAACCAGTCTGAACTGGACCTGAGTCCACATGGGTTCAGAACCAGTCTGAACTGGACCTGAGTCCACATGGGTTCAGAACCAGTCTGAACTGGACCTGAGTCCACATGGGTTCAGAACCAGTCTGAACTGGACCTGAGTCCACATGGGTTCAGAACCAGTCTGGACCTGGACCTGAGTCCACATGGGTTCAGAACCAGTCTGAACTGGACCTGAGTCCACATGGGTTCAGAACCAGTCTGGACCTGGACCTGAGTCCACATGGGTTCAGAACCAGTCTGAACTGGACCTGAGTCCACATGGGTTCAGAACCAGTCTGAACTGGACCTGAGTCCACATGGGTTCAGAACCAGTCTGAACTGGACCTGAGTCCACATGGGTTCAGAACCAGTCTGAACTGGACCTGAGTCCACATGGGTTCAGAACCAGTCTGAACTGGACCTGAGTCCACATGGGTTCAGAACCAGTCTGAACTGGACCTGAGTCCACATGGGTTCAGAACCAGTCTGAACTGGACCTGAGTCCACATGGGTTCAGAACCAGTCTGAACTGGACCTGAGTCCACATGGGTTCAGAACCAGTCTGAACTGGACCTGAGTCCACATGGGTTCAGAACCAGTCTGGACCTGGACCTGAGTCCACATGGGTTCAGAACCAGTCTGAACTGGACCTGAGTCCACATGGGTTCAGAACCAGTCTGGACCTGGACCTGAGTCCACATGGGTTCAGAACCAGTCTGGACCTGGACCTGAGTCCACATGGGTTCAGAACCAGTCTGAACTGGACCTGAGTCCACATGGGTTCAGAACCAGTCTGGACCTGGACCTGAGTCCACATGGGTTCAGAACCAGTCTGAACTGGACCTGAGTCCACATGGGTTCAGAACCAGTCTGGACCTGGACCTGAGTCCACATGGGTTCAGAACCAGTCTGAACTGGACCTGAGTCCACATGGGTTCAGAACCAGTCTGAACTGGACCTGAGTCCACATGGGTTCAGAACCAGTCTGGACCTGGACCTGAGTCCACATGGGTTCAGAACCAGTCTGGACTGGACCTGAGTCCACATGGGTTCAGAACCAGTCTGAACTGGACCTGAGTCCACATGGGTTCAGAACCAGTCTGGACCTGGACCTGAGTCCACATGGGTTCAGAACCAGTCTGAACTGGACCTGAGTCCACATGGGTTCAGAACCAGTCTGGACTGGACCTGAGTCCACATGGGTTCAGAACCAGTCTGAACTGGACCTGAGTCCACATGGGTTCAGAACCAGTCTGGAACTGGACCTGAGTCCACATGGGTTCAGAACCAGTCTGGACCTGGACCTGAGTCCACATGGGTTCAGAACCAGTCTGGACTGGACCTGAGTCCACATGGGTTCAGAACCAGTCTGGACCTGGACCTGAGTCCACATGGGTTCAGAACCAGTCTGGACCTGGACCTGAGTCCACATGGGTTCAGAACCAGTCTGAACTGGACCTGAGTCCACATGGGTTCAGCTCTACAGGCACATACTGGATGTTTTATAAAAACATGTTCAGTGCTTCATGAGATATTTTACTGAATCAACTCACACACTCAGCATCACCTTTAGTCTTCAGCAGCAGGTAAAACAATAAATAAATAAAAGTTAAAAATAAAAAAAATAAAGTGAATGCATTTTTTAACCTCATCACAGTGTTTTTTTAATTAAGTGATTATTGACACAAAACGTCTATTCATTTAGAAGCACAAACAGTAGCAGCTAGCGGTGTCACTTCCTGCTTGAAAATGTAGACCAGGGTGCTACTGACCAGCTGATCCAACAGCCTCGTTTTTAAAAACATCTGGATTTATGAGCTCTCAGAGCACGTTTTGGGAATGACTCTCAGCTACCATCATATCTGTCAAATGAGCTGAGTTGTAGTTTTTGTGTTGGCTAGTTGTGGCAGCCATCTTGGAATAGGTTGACCCTGAGAGCTGACTGACACGTACAAGAAGGTTTAACAAGTATTTTCTGAGTTTCACTGAAGTCTGTGACGTAGTGAGGCTGGAGCTCGGAGAAGAGCTCCTCCTCATCAAACGGTCAGCTGTGGGGGTTCAGGCGCCTCCTTCTGGAGGACGCCTCCTTCTGGAGGACGCCTCCTTCTGGAGGACGCCTCCTTCTGGAGGACGCCTCCTTCTGGAGGACGCCTCCTTCTGGAGGACGCCTCCTTCTGAAGGACGCCTCCTTCTGGAGGACGCCTCCTTCTGGAGGACGCCTCCTTCTGAAGGACGCCTCCTTCTGGAGGACGCCTCCTTCTGGAGGACGCCTCCTTCTGGAGGACGCCTCCTTCTGGAGGACGCCTCCTTCTGGAGGACGCCTCCTTCTGGAGGACGCCTCCTTCTGGAGGACGCCTCCTTCTGGAGGACGCCTCCTTCTGGAGGACGCCTCCTTCTGGAGGACGCCTCCTTCTGAAGGACGCCTCCTTCTGGAGGACGCCTCCTTCTGGAGGACGCCTCCTTCTGAAGGACGCCTCCTTCTGGAGGACGCCTCCTTCTGGAGGACGCCTCCTTCTGGAGGACGCCTCCTTCTGGAGGACGCCTCCTTCTGAAGGACGCCTCCTTCTGGAGGACGCCTCCTTCTGGAGGACGCCTCCTTCTGGAGGACGCCTCCTTCTGGAGGACGCCTCCTTCTGGAGGACGCCTCCTTCTGAAGGACGCCTCCTTCTGGAGGACGCCTCCTTCTGGAGGACGCCTCCTTCTGGAGGACGCCTCCTTCTGGAGGACGCCTCCTTCTGGAGGACGCCTCCTTCTGGAGGACGCCTCCTTCTGGAGGACGCCTCCTTCTGGAGGACGCCTCCTTCTGGAGGACGCCTCCTTCTGGAGGACGCCTCCTTCTGGAGGACGCCTCCTTCTGGAGGACGCCTCCTTCTGAAGGACGCCTCCTTCTGGAGGACGCCTCCTTCTGGAGGACGCCTCCTTCTGGAGGACGCCTCCTTCTGGAGGACGCCTCCTTCTGGAGGACGCCTCCTTCTGGAGGACGCCTCCTTCTGGAGGACGCCTCCTTCTGGAGGACGCCTCCTTCTGGAGGACGCCTCCTTCTGGAGGACGCCTCCTTCTGGAGGACGCCTCCTTCTGGAGGACGCCTCCTTCTGGAGGACGCCTCCTTCTGGAGGACGCCTCCTTCTGGAGGAC
>JBBPBX010017054.1:25286-45365 GCA_038048925.1 Garcialebias charrua | reverse complement strand
CCGACTTCCTACTTGAAAAAAACATCCCTTTTGTTTTATCAGCATTTAGGACAAGTTTGAGACGGAACAAATCCATTCATATATATGTAGTTGTCTTGTTTACTGAGCTAGTTCTGTTTAGTTATAGCCTAGCTTGTTTCTTTCTAACTTTCAGTCATTCTTATTACATTCAATGCACCATAGCTGTTCTGACACTTGTGAACACACTGCTCTGTGTGTAAAAATGGTGTGCTGCGTGTGTTAGATTTTTTTCTCCTGATACAGACAAAACTTTGCATTTGAGCATTTACCTACACTTTCTCAGTTTACTGCTGTGTGTATTGCCAGAAGAAACACAAAAAATAAATGAACCCTAAACTGTATATCTGTCTCCATATTCTTTAATGGGAGTACAACTTCATACCTTACCACTCTAAACCAGTTAATTTCCTGGAGAATACCAAACTTCTCCATATTTTTATTCTGCTTCTCATGGTGCTGCTGCTGTTTGTGTAAAAGCTGTTATAATATAAAATAAGGTAACTGCATTTTTCAACTGGTAGTTGATTAGGATAATTGCTTCAATTCATTCATCACATACTGTAAGTACTACAGCTAAAGTTCTTTGTGGGCTTTTAGCTCTTTTGACATGTGAGTTTGTTTTGTCTGCAGTGTACTTTTCAGTGGAATTATGAAGCAAATTCTGTTAAGTTAAATGACAGAGCAGTCAATTTAATAACATATTGAATAAAGTGTTGCTCCCTCAGTACAAAATTGTGATAATTATAATTATTGGATACATGTTTTATATTCCCTTATGTTCAACATGTTAAAATAACCACCTGTCATTTGTGTCTCCAACAGATTATTAAAATTATTTAATGACAATCACACCATGTAATTTTGGTCAACTGTGTTTTTTTAATAACATATTTTGTCTATGACTTTGTACACCACAATAATATTTGTCACACATTATTTAATCCTTCTGTCCAGTCTTGTTAATTTTCACTGGGTACAGTGATGAAAAAGAACATTAGTTCACAAAGAGATCTAATGTTTTTACAGACACAGGATCATGAACACTGAGCTGAGTTTTCTTAATAAAAGAATTATCCACATGCATTTCATCTTCATGTAACATTTATTAGTAAATGACATTGTGTGGCTACTGGCCTGAAAGAGGAGACACACTAACAACCAACGTTTAGTTTAATTTATCAAGTTTTGTTCTTTATTTTTAACATTTAACTTACATCATTATTATGGGGTAGCATGGTGGTGCAGTTGGTAGAGCTGCTGCTTCTCAGTGAGCAAGTCACCCTGGTTCAAATACCAGTCTGGGGGAACCATACTGGGTGGAGTTTGCATGTTCTCTCCGTGCATGTGTGACCTTGCTAGATTTAGTTGGATACATTCTTAGCTTGGTCCAAACAGTGATTCAGTTCTGTGTTGTGTTAATAATGGCCAGGAGACAAGATGAGATGAAATGTGGTTTATCTTCATAAACCAAAACATGTACTGGTTAGAACTCGGGTTCATCACAACGGGTACAGCGCCTCACGTTCGTCCCTCATGAACTGGCAGCCATATTTAATAAATTTATAATATAAATAAATACAAAGAGATAAAACAATGTATATGCCTGCATGAAACAGAACAAGTATTGGTCAGAACTAGGGTTCATCACAACAGGTACAGCACCTTACAAGGAATAGCATTTATTTTAGCATCAAACTAGAGGACATTTTACCACTGTTAATCTAAGAGGACCCACCTCATGGTCGTCCCTCATGAACTGGCAACGATATCCCTATGTTTACTACATTTAACCCAGCCTACTACCAGAAGGAGATGGTGTTTCTCCCATTACGCATGAACCCAAATTACAAGTAATGACAAGTGCAATTCAATACAATATTAACTCTGTTACACATGTGTGGGTTTTCTCCAGGTACTCCGGTTTCCTCCCACAGATCAAAAACATGCATGTTAGGCTGATTGGAAACTCAAAACTGTCCCTAGGTGAGAGTGAGAGAGTGAATGGTTGTTTATCTCGTTGGTCTCACCACCCGAAAAGGAAGAAGCAGTTAAAGACAATGGATGGATGTTACTAAAAGACAGAAGCTGAGAGGAAACCACACGTTTTTTTATCAAACTTTTAAATCTTCGTTCTGTGAAATTTTAAAAACCTGGCAGTCCACAAAATTGTGTGTTTCTACAAAATTCATATCAGCTCTCATTGCTATCTTCATGATTACTTTATTTGATCTTTATCTCCAAATGGCTCTTCTCTACTCTCATCCACAAGTCAGTCAGTATCAGATTACTCCGACCTTGCAACAGATTTAGGCTTTTAGCAGGTTGAAATGCTGTTCTGTGGATGTTCCAGTGTCAATTTTAAAGTCTAAATCACACTTTTACTGGATAAAACAAATCCTATGAGGGTAACTTCTCAGAGTACACATCTGATTTTATTTCCTCTAACACACCGTTGATCACATTAGTTGAAGTGATGTTGATGGAAATGGTTCTCCAGCTAAAAGAAATATGTATGCTTTCAGAAAGTTAACGAGGAAGATTATAAAGGTTAGAATATTTGTTTCTCTCACTTTTGTGCTTCCACATTATGTCTCATTTCATGATTAACAAAAGGGAAACACATTTAGGTACATCCTTTCTGCATGTCTAAAGGTCTAAATGCATGTTCTTAACAGAAGGGAGGGGAGGGAAGGGGAGTGGCGCAGAGGTTAGAGACAGTGGGCCTGTGATCGGAAGATCTCTGGTTCAAGCCCCAGTATGACAACATCAAAAAATGTGGGTGGAAAAATGTTGAACACCCACACCTGCCTCACCCTCATTCACCCCACTCGGGGCCCCTAAGCAAGGCCCTTAACCCCCTCCATCTGCTCCCTAAAACAGGTCTCCCTTGAATAATAAGTTCTCGTGTCTGGATAAATAAAGGGTAAATAAAAAATTAAAATAAAAACAGAAGAATAATAACTGTGCTTGCCAGAGGTTTTCAGATGTGCTGCACCTAAATCCTTCCATCAACTTTTGATGTGTAGGTTTCTTTAAAAGGGTGTGACTGCATATATTTGGTTACACACACAAAAAAAGAAAAGAAACTAAAATGTACAGGAATCTAATGATTAAAATGTATATCCCACCAGCTGTAGAAGTCACTGATAAATAAGATAAACCTACAAAATAGCATTGCCACATTTTGTGCAGAAGAATAAAGGATAGTCAGCAGAGCTGAGCCATGCCTCCAGGGGCAACCATGACCATGTGTCAATTGACACACCAGGGATACATCTTAATGTATTACAATTCTGTAATGTAGCCCAATGAGGCCAGTTTATGGTTTAAACCCCTCATTTATGAATACAATCAGTGCTTTGTAGAACATTATAGGATGCCAATCTGTTATATTAAAATAAGTACAAATCTTTGTTATGATTCCAATGTTTTTCCACTATTCACCCCCTACAGCTGGCTCACAGCTGTCATCTATGACAGATAATTAGCATCACCCGTATTCAAGGCTAAGCTGGACCAAGATTCAACAATGCCCAGTCGCAGGCTTTTGAAAATAAATTGATGGATGAAACTGATCAGGAAGGGTGGACGTGATGGGTCGGAGCCGGAGTCGATCGCCTCCGGGACGAGGGTCGGGTTCTGGTTCTCGGGAGGGAGCCAAGATGAGTCAGTGACGTGGTAAAGCGGTTGGCAGCGACTGGGCTGTGAATGGGCAGGTGGTTACAGAGGTTGATTTTGGTTCAGGAAGTGAGTCTGATGAAATGGGAGAACGTGGTGTCAGAAATGAAGAAAATTGGAGTACTGTAGCCACTTCAAAGAACAGGAAAAAGTGGAAAACAGACTTCAGCGGAAGAAATTTCAAACTCAGAAACTGATGAGGAAAATGAAGTACCTGTAGTACCTGAGAAACAAACAGATGAGCATAAAGTTATTGTTAAATTGAATCAAGAGGGAGACTCTTTTGGTGAATGGAACCCAATTAAACTGACCAAAACAATACAGAAAGTAATAGGTGAGGTCCAAAGTGCCAAGGTGTTGCACTAATTGTTCATTGCAAAGACAGTGTACAGCAAGAAAAGGCCATTAAGATTAACAAAATGGAAGGGAAGAAGGTTCATTGCAGTCTGCTTGAAAACGATAAAATGAGTAGAGGAGTCATTAGTGGGGTCCCTTTGAGTATCTCCAATGAAGAAATACAAGGAAATATACATGGTGCTAATGTAAAAGAATTTAAACGATTGAAAACGACAAGAAATGCTGAACGCTGTGACAGCCTGTCAGTGTTGATTAAATTTGAAGGGAAATGCTTACCCCATAAAATCTTCATAGGCTATATGAGTTATGATGTGAAACAATACATTCCTCTGCCGTTAAGGTGTTTTAAATGTCAAAAATTTGGACATGTGTCAGCAAGTTGCTACGGGAAACAATGATGTGGACGGTGTGCAGGTGACCAAGAGTATGGGAAATGTGGAAAAGAAGCAAAGATTAAATGTTGTAACTGTGGTGAAGAACACACTGCTGCTTACCATGGTTGTCGATTCAGTAAAAGAGCAGAGGAAATTCAAAGAGTGAAGCTTAGTCAAGGGATTACTTATGCTGAAGCTGTGAAAAGACTCCCAAGTCGTTCAGAGAGACCAACACCAACGGTGACACCTAACATTACACCAAAGGCTTGTGATGGATACTCTACACTGCCCAGTGATTCGATGATAGTGAACAAAAGGGATTTTGTGCTGTTAATGGTGGAAGTGATAAATCGTTCAGCTCAAACTTTTAAGAAGACTGAAAAAAAGCAAGATTATAGTAAAAGCTGCAGAAAAGTTCCTGGATGTGACAGACCTTGGTTGGGAAGCCGTGGAGGGTATGATGGGTAAAGGAGTGACGCCATCTCCGTCGGTGGGTGGTGCTTCCAAACGATCATAAGAATTTTGTCATTGGACTGCTAGTACTGGTTATGAATTAAAAAGATGGAGTTTCCAAAAAGGACTTAATTAACTGCATATTAATTTTACAGTTATCAGACATTTTTAGTTGTGATGTTAGTGACATCAAGGTTCAAGTTATTCTTTTCTTGAAGAACACAAACTTAATAGAAAGACTTTAGTTGGGTTATTGAGGTTTAGGTTTAGTTTTTTTTTTTCCTGTATATCTCCTGTCCACACTCCAGCTCAGTAGGTGGCGGTAATGCACCTTACGTTGTTTGCAAGGTGAATCATCTTGATTTTAAGTCTAGCTCAGAAGTTTTCAGATTAATCACCTTACTGCAATCAATGGCCAAACTCCACCAAGAAGAAGAAGAAGATTCAACATTGGACCATTGATTGCAGTAAGGTGATTAATCTGAAAACTTCTGAGCTAGACTTAAAATCTCCTTAGAGCAAACCTTGTGTCTTACCTTGCCACATAAAGGCATCACCAACCTGCTTGAGCTGCCACTCACCCTCCATCACACAAACAACTTACCTGGAAATCAAGATGATTCACCTTGAATCCTCCTTTGCTCTCCTCCAAAACTGAAATGTAAGATAGAACTCTCTCAATTATATTAAGGATAATTAGCTACTTGTAAAACCTCAATACTCGCCTTCTGTTGTCTTCTACAGAGTCTCCAGTAAAAGGTCTGCCTCTGGTTCCTGCTTGATAAACCACTTACTTTTCTTTTTCTTTTCCGTGTACATAATCTCGTTTTCATCACATGTACCACATGCAGTACAAATGACAATAAAGACTCTGACTCTTTTTTCAGGGGTCCATGAATCTTTTAGGTTTCAGAACTCTGAAAGCTGGGTGAAAACTATCCATTCATCTATGGTGAAAACTAAAGTTATAAAACAAAAAAACACAACATCTAAATGGTTGCCAACAAATGGGCATCCTCTTGTTAATTTAATGTTATTAAACCAAAAATCAAAGATTTCAAAGCTGACTATCCCATAGCAGCTTTAAAAGATGCTACAAATAACTGAAGCAGGTCTAATTGCATCTTGGTTGTTTTGACAGAACAGGGATTCAGTTTACCTGAAGCTCCAGGCTTCAGGTCTACCAGACTACAGTCCATTACAGCAAACATTCACTGACACACTTTACAGACAGGGTTGAACTCATTGTACCTGACACTAGACACAGGTTTAAGCCAGTGCTTTAAGTGGAAAAAAATAAGTGCCGGTACTCTCCCTAATGTCATAATGATATGCATACCTGCAAACTCAGAAGGGATGAAAAAGGTGACAAACGTTGTGCCAACCCCCCCCTGAAAGATTTTGTAATTTTTTAACATGCTTCAGGTAAAAGTCATTTACTAACCTGATTTAGTGAGAACATAAATAGGAAAGATTGTGTCAACCAAAAAATCAACAACCAACAACAGCAGCAAGTCAAATACAGCAGAACATTTTGCTAACAATGCGCTGCTCCGAGTCAACAGATGCATTTAAAAACTTAAGACTTATCTCTTCAGACAGGCTTTTGGTTAATTTTGTACATTGATTTTAGAGTTTGTTATGTTTTACCTTTTTGTATAGTACTTCTGTGATTTTATGATTTTATTTTTCCTTTTGTAAAGCACTTTGACTCTCATGTCTGTGAAATGTGCTATATAAATAAAACTTACTTACTAACAGTAAAAACTAGTTTCTTAAATATGCTGGTGAAGATGTTTTGCCAGAAATTTTGAATAAAGTAGATGCCATTTCCTGCATTCTGGTGTATTTTAACAAGTTGTTAAACATCTATGTTTACCTACATGTAAACATGATTCACTTAGAGACATCTAACAAAATAAAGTCAGGTCCTGTGGATAGATTAAAAAATTGTTGAAATTATTGATCATGTATCAGGATATTTTAGAGACACCTCATTCAACTAGTTCATATAGACATCATCCTGTTTTTAATAATAATAATAATAATGAATTCCATTTATAATGCACTTTTCATTAATAAAAATCTCAAAGTGCTAAACTCACTCCTGTGGCTAAGATAATTAAATTAATGTGACAATTTATCACAGTGACTTTAGGGGTGCAACTGACTTTCATTTTGTTTATTTTTTAGTTAGTTTTATTTGTAACACAACATGCCATTTTACTAAACAATGGTGACACTCAACTGCATGTATAAAAATAAGAATATTAACTTTACCCAATGAACAGGTGACATTTTAATAACCACCAACAGTGAATTTAGGAGGGGCTTTTTACAGTTTTCTGATACACACCGTGGTGAAGTTAGTTTACGACTCTGTCATGTTTTCATCAGCGGGGTTCTCCCGTGTCGTGTCGTCACTTTTGAAAACTGCAATCTTTGTGAAGCTTCAAGAACACCGCCTGTTCTACTTCCGCCTCCCTCGCGCTCTGTTGAACTCGCGACTCGCGCTGCAGAGTTTTTTTTTAAACAGATTTCGCTGTCGTCTCCTCCCCTGTCTATCCTGAGGTTGTGATTGGCCAAATGACGCGCTCCACCAAAGATGTTTTATTGTCGACAGATGCATTGCTGTTTCTTGAAATCCAGTCAGGGGGAAATGATGCATTATAATCTGTCACGGGTCTTTCAAGTGAAGAACATAGATGTCTATGGTAGAGAAGACGAAAATAAGTTTCGGAACGCACCGCACTCTAAAAAAAAGTCCCGGTACTCTCAGGGTTAAATTTTAGAAGTGGTAGAACTGCTTTCCTGTGCGTTCCTGCCCACTTAAAGCACTGGTTTAAACCCTCCCTCTGATGTACTTCAGTGGGGGTAGGTGGTTCAGGTTTCTTCCATACACTCCACAAACAGATCTGCCTTGTTCTGCTTTTGATTGGCCTAAACCCTAAAATATTTTTACCCAGTCACCAGCACTCTTTCCAACAAATTATCAGCAGGCCAATGTATATACTTATTCAAGATAAGTTAAAAACACTGGACAACATATATCACTTTAGAAACATAGGTCTCACAATTTTGATCTCAAATACAGGCATGCGACAACCCCAAATGATCTTAAAGTGAAACTAAACCCAAATTTAACATTTTTTAGCTGATGAACTCCCTAGAATATGTTTAAAATGCTTCCTAGCACTATTTCTGTGTAAATTTTCATGTATTTGTGCGTATAAGTTAAAATCGGCAATATTTGGTCTAAAAACGTGTTCACGGTAGCCCTATGGGTTGAACAGAGGTTATTGCACCTTAATTTTCTTGTTGGTCTAGGTTTCGCACAGTGACGTATTTTCGCACGATTTCGTCACAGCCTCTGCTGCCGGAGTATGAAAGTGGAGCCACGCCCCCGAGAAGGTCACTCCCCTCCAGAGTTCAGGGGTTGGATTAGTGATTAGCAACATAGCATTAGCATTGATGAGCGAAGCTGTTCCAAGAATAGCTTTTCAAACTGATGTTCACCCACCCTTACACCATCAGGTTCCAATCCGTTTGGAGGTGAGTACCATCTTACACCTTTCCATTCCATAATTTATCTTTTGAGTATATGACGTGTTTCTTCATGTGCTGTTTATTGCAGCCTGCAGCGTTGCTTCGGTGTGGCCCCACATAAGGTTGCGGCGTTTTCATCTGTTGCTGATCAATGTTAGTTTGTGTTGTAGTTGTGTTTTAATGCTAAAAATCGAGTGTTTCTTATGAACACCGCAGAGTGTGTGAACTCTTATGAACTCAGATAAGGAAGACCGCGACATCAAAAAACAATGGAGACTTGCTGTTGGTAATTTTAGCTGTTGTACTAGTTACGATGTTTTAGACACGGTGTTCTTTTGCTGCAAATAATGTTGTGGATCAAAGGTATTTATAAAATAATATGTACTTGGTGAATGAGTATCATGGGCAGCAGTATTTATTTTGCACTGGGTCATCTGTTTGACAGATCAACAACGTGAAAACAGTAATGTTTCTCAAGTACAGTATGCTTGTTTGTAAGGTGATTAAAATTTGTTTTTTGTTTTTAGCTCCATGAGGCGTTACACATCATGGGAATCTCTGAGCCGTGCTTCACAGACATCAAGCTTCATTGGAGACATGTTGACATGTCACTTTGGAGGTGACATGAGAGCTGATTCACCAGGTACTGTATTCATGTTTTATTTATTACTTTTGTACCCTACCCTCTGTCTGCAGGTATTAATATTATTATTTAATTATTATGTTTTATTTATTTATTTATTATTTTATTTATTACTTTTATTATGGCGGACATTATATTAAAAAAAGTTTAAAAAAAGTTTATGCAACATTAATTCTTGTTTATTTGTTCATTGCTACCTGTCCCAACATTTTGGGGATTTGTTGACACTGTGAAATTTTGAATCAACATCTTTCTCCATTAAAATGTTACATTTACTCAGATTAAACTTTTGATCTTTTCTCTTTTCAGGACTGCAAATATCCAGGGTCGGGATGGAGTGAGTGGGAAGTCGACCGCTGCATCGTGTCCCAGATTTGTCCTCATGCATGAGGCAAAAAATAAAGAAAGAAAGAAATTGATTACAAAAACTAGTTGTTTATGATTCATTTTATTAACAGTAAGTTAATTCAAAACAACAAAAGGTTCTGTGTCGTGTCACACGGGACACCACCTCCAGCTCCTCTGTATGGATGCAGTGGACAGAAGAGAAAGCAGTCCCAACCACCTTCAGGATGCTGCACCTGCCAGCCAGAAACAAACACCAGGGTCTCAGCTGTACCAACATTGTCGTGGATGCAGGTCTCAGGAGAAGCAGCAGCTCTGGCCGAGACTCTCTGCATCATCATGGGATTGTCTTACTCTGCGTGGCTGCTGCATGGGTGCTTGAGTCATCACAGTTCTCTGAAAAAAACATTTGAAAGGATACAGTATTGTTAAATTCATTGCAATTTGTTTGGTTTGCATTAAAAAAACATTATTTCTCATAAATCTTACCAGCTGTGCTCAGTTTTGATTAGCTGACACATAGCTTAAACAAATACTGTATACACGTCCTAACAAATATATCATACAAGCTTATACTGTAGAATGTTTCTAAACACGGATCTTTGGAAAACAAATAAAATATTTTACCACTGTTTAGTGCTCATTTATAGTCAATTCAAAAAACAACGTGTGTTCAGTTCTAGGTTGCATATTAAAATTAAGCCAAAACGTCAAAAAAAACGAGGGTAGATGAAATCAATATTTTAAAATAAAATATATTATGAAACGTTACTTTTGTAATGTGCTAAGTAATAAGATGTGGTGAATTAAAGTCACTGCAGCTGGACTACAACACCGTTGTGATCCAAACAAAGACAAAACATAGCCGTACACCGCATGCCATGCAGCTAAACACATGTTTTTAATGTGTGCTGTGTTCAGAAGCATACGCTTAAGCTGTGTGTGATTAACACTAATTTGACTAAGGCTGCGCTTTTTTGCGCAAGGGAACTTGGCTTCCAAATCCCCCGGTCCCTTTCAGTGGGCTATATAATGTCGATTCACATGCTAATGACCCTGCTAATGACCCATTAATTCTACACCTACACCCCCCCACCCCCTACCCCTCAGTCCAAAATCCTTGGACCCAGTGCAAGCCTTGTATAACACATAAGCATTTATCGCTGCCAGGTCAAGCATGTTGTAGAACACGGCAATGGGCCGCACCGTATATAAATGTGCAATCTGGTCCATTATACCGGTATGTCAGTTGACCTCAGGTCATGTGACCTGTGTTGGTCCATCAGTTTACCTCAGGTCATGTGACCTGAGTTGGTCCGTCAGTTGACTTCATGTCGTGTGACCTGTGTTGTTTTGTCAGTTGACCTCAGGTCATGTGACCAGTGTTGGTCCGTCACTTGACCTCAGGTCATGTGACCTGTGTCGGTCCGTCAGTTGACCTCAGGTCATGTGACCTATGTCGGTCCATCAGTTGACCTCAGGTCATGTGACCAGTGTTGGTCCGTCACTTGACCTCAGGTCATGTGACCTGTGTCGGTCCGTCAGTTGACCTCAGGTCATGTGACCTATGTCGGTCCATCAGTTGACCTCAGGTCATGTGACCAGTGTCGGTCCGTCAGTTGACTTCATGTCGTGTGACCTGTGTCATTTTGTCAGTTGACCTCAGGTCATGTGACCTGTGTTGGTCCGTCACTTGACTTCAGGTCATGTGACCTGTGTCGGTCCGTCAGTTGACCTCATGTCATGTGACCTGTCTGTCAGTTGACTTAATGTCGTGTGACCTATGTTGGTCTGTCACTTGACCTCAGGTCATGTGACCTGTGTTGGTCCGTTAGTTGACCTCATGTCATGTGACCTGTGTCGGTCCGTCAGTTGACCTCATGCCATGTGACCTATGTCGGTACGTCAATTGACCTCATGTTGTGTGACCTATGTCGTTTTGTCAGTTGACCTCAGGTCATGTGACCTGTGTTGGTCTGTCAGTTGACTTCATGTCATGTGACCTGTGTCGGTCCGTCAGTAGACCTCAGGTCATGTGACCTGTGTCGTTGTGTCAGTTGACCTTAGGTCATGTGACCTGTGTTGGTACGTCAGTTGACCTCATGCTGTGTGACCAGTGTCGTTGTGTCAGTTGACCTCAGGTCATGTGACCTGTGTCGGTCTGTCAGTTGACTTCATCTCATGTGACCTGTGTCGTTTTGTCAGTTGACCTCAGGTCATGTGACCTGTGTTGGTCCGTCACTTTACCTCAGGTCATGTGACCTATGTCGGTCCATCAGTTGACCTCATGCCATGTGACCTATGTCGGTACGTCAATTGACATCAAGTTGTGTGACCTGTGTCGTTTTGTCAGTTGACCTCAGGTCATGTGACCTGTGTTGGTCCGTCAGTTGACTTCATGTCATGTGACCTGTGTCGTGTCAGTTGACCTCAGGTCATGTGACCTGTGTTGGTCCATCACATGACCTCAGGTCATGTGACCTGTGTCGGTCCGTCACTTGACTTCAGGTCATGTGACCTGTGTCGGTCCGTCAGTTGACCTCATGTCATGTGACCTGTCTGTCAGTTGACTTCATGTCGTGTGACCTGTGTTGGTCGTCACTTGACCTCAGGTCATGTGACCTGTGTTGGTCCGTTAGTTGACCTCAGGTCATGTGACCTATGTCGGTCCGTCAGTTGACTTCATGTCATGTGACCTGTGTCGGTCCGTCAGGTGACGGACAACAATAGGTCAAGCATGTTGTAGAACACAGCAATGGGCCACCTGCATGTGTCAGAACGCACCGTATATACATGTGCCAAGGACAAGGAGAGAGACAGTACTTGTAAGCAAAATAATTTATTTGACAGAACATCAGGGTTATAGGATAATCAGCACAGCAGAATAAGACAATTGTATGCATAAACTTGTTCTGGAGCAGACAAAGCTTTCCGTTCAGTGGATGTCCCAAAATGTTCAACTGTGAGATAACTTCAGGGTCTGTTATGTGTGAATTGGTCAGGGCCTCTCTAAGGGGGGAAGTGCAACTTACTTACCTGGTGGAAACATTGGAATGCAGTCTGGTGTGGTGGGGGTGTCTGAGTTGTGAGCACGCATATTTATAACAAAAGGCAGTTAATGGCCTACTAATGGTTGAAGAGAAGGAGGGGGTTTGTCCTCAGGATCTTGAAAATTCAGTCATCCTAGTGTTAAATACACGCAACACCATTTTAGAACTGTTATTTTAGTACAAGTTTAGGCATTTACTTACTTAAGACGCGACTATCCGCCATTTTGAAATATAAACTTGGGGAGGGGTGGGAGTTCACCACTAGAGGGGGCGTGAACACAGGACAACCCCCAACCTCCTCCCCTGCTTGACTCTCGACATGCCCATTTTGAGGAAAATTTTGAAACTGGTCTGGGGGAGGAGTTACCGTCTCAACCTGTGTTCAGTTGCACTTTAATGAAGAAAAGTTACTTTTCCTTTTGTCTGTTATTGCTTCCTGTGACTATTAATATATCAAGTTAACATAACCTGTGGTTATTTTTCTTAAATTATCCTTGTAGCACAAACAAAAGATTGCTCTTTTATGAAACTCTTTTCCAAGTTGGTTTTTGCAACACAAGAATCCTTCATTTAATTTCATCTTGTAGAAATAAACCTCAGCCTCATCTGGTTCTCTGTCTCCCTGTTCACTCTCCACTGCTTCGCTCCCTTGTCTTCATGATGCTGCCTCAATTTCTCCACACCATCTGGAACCTGCCACCCCCCTCCTGGCAATAAATAAGAGACACAGTAAGACAACCATAAAAAAAACTTTATGAACTCAACCTTTAGTAAAAGACCTTCATATTAGCATTCAGACACACATTTTCTGTTCATTGTACAATAGTTATTTTCTAAACTTTCTCCAGTATGTGAGGTTTTTTAGGACAACCCAAGTCTTCTTTAAAACAATATTTTATGACAAATCTTTTAGGACACAAAAGCAGAACAGTCTTTTCAGAGAAGAATAAAAATGAAGGGGCCAATTGCTTTATGCCCATTATATAATTCAAAGTCAAGTCAAAGTCAACTTTATTGTCAAAAATGCAATATGTACAAGACATACACAGGATTGAAATTGCATTTCTCTCTGTCCCTCGGTGTACCAGTAAACACTTAAACACTAAACACTAAACAATTAATAAACAAGCATAAAATGAAATAATAAAAGTTTAGTACTGTTCCTACTATTTTTAAAAGAAAATCTACAGAAGAAAGTCCCACAGGAGCTACCATGTCGAAACAACGCAGGGCCCATCGGAAGACTGTCCAGGAGATGAGTAAGTCTTTGTGTAAACATAATCGGAGGTGTGTAGTGTTTTAGATTATAAACTATTTATTTTACGTGAGTTCATGTTGTTTTACTTTATACACTTTGAGTGTATAAAGCCAATTATCACGGCAGATTATGTTTGTTCGCTGCTAACAAGCTAGCCGAATCAGATAGCTAACACAATAGCCGCGATACAGGCCACGTTGCTATGTATGTATTTTTAAATTATGTCTGCGCCATCAGGTAACATCTCGTTTCTTTCTATTCGGGGAGGGTTTATTAATGAGAGTTTTGGAAGATTTACTGTCTTAAAATGATATATCGCTGACGCGACCGGTAATAAGCCGAGATAGCAGCTAACAAACATTAGCCGAGAGCCCGGAGCAAACACGTTGCTAATGATGTATTTTTAAATTATGTCTGCGCGATCAGGTAACATCTGTAGTTTCTTTCTATTCGGGGAGGGATATTAATGAGAGTTTTGGATGATTTACTGTCTTAAAATGATATATCGCTGACGCGACCGGTAATAAGCCGAGATAGCAGCTAACAAACATTAGCCGAGAGCCCGGAGCAAACACGTTGCTAATGATGTATTTTTAAATTATGTCTGCGCGATCAGGTAACATCTGTAGTTTCTTTCTATTCGGGGAGGGATATTAATGAGAGTTTTGGATGATTTACTGTCTTAAAATGATATATCGCTGACGCGACCGGTAATAAGCCGAGATAGCAGCTAACAAACATTAGCCGAGAGCCCGGAGCAAACACGTTGCTATGATGTATTTTTAAATTATGTCTGCGCGATCAGGTAACATCTGTAGTTTCTTTCTATTCGGGGAGGGATATTAATGAGAGTTTTGGATGATTTACTGTCTTAAAATGATATATCGCTGACGCGACCGGTAATAAGCCGAGATAGCAGCTAACAAACATTAGCCGAGAGCCCGGAGCAAACACGTTGCTATGTATGTATTTTTAAATTATGTCTGCGCCATCAGGTAACATCTCGTTTCTTTTTATTCGGGGAGGGTATTAATGAGAGTTTTGGAAGATTTACTGTCTTAAAATGATATATCGCTGACGCGACCGGTAATAAGCCGAGATAGCAGCTAACAAACATTAGCCGAGAGCCCGGAGCAAACACGTTGCTATGTATGTATTTTTAAATTATGTCTGCGCCATCAGGTAACATCTCGTTTCTTTTTATTCGGGGAGGGTTTATTAATGAGAGTTTTGGAAGATTTACTGTCTTAAAATGATATATCTCAGACGTGACCGGTGTCAGGGACTCTTGTTAGCCAAGATAGCTTCTAAAAAAATTAGCCGAGAGCCCGGAGCAAACACGTTGCTATGTATGCATTTTTAAATTATGTCTGCGCCATCAGGTAACATCTGTAATTTTTTTATTCAGGGAGTGTTTATTAATGAGAGTTTTGGAAGATTTACTGTCTCAAAATGATATCTCAGACGCGATAGGACATGCTCCGCCATTATTATTTAAATGCACGTTGGAGCGTGCCTTCCCGTTGTCACGTCAAGATGACGTTTTGCGGAAATGCGCAGATTTTTAGGGGCGTATCCCAGAGAAAAAAACTACCATAACTTGGAATAAAAATTTAATATATTTATAATTTATTATGCAAAAACGACCAGAGCTCAATGATATAAGATATATATGTTCTGACAAATATTCAAATTTACAAAATCATGTCACAATACCTTTAAGATTAGATGTTAGATTTCACCTTTAGTGTTAAATTAGTGTTACTATTTCTTATCTTAGAGTTGATTTAGTTGTCAACTATTCACTGCTAAAATTTAACTTTTAATTTTTATCAATTAATCTTACTTCTTTCCTAAAATTAGAGGTCAACAAAACAACACATACTTTCATTTATATCCAGGTCTAATTTTCAAGGGTTTGGAGTTACATTTTCAATTTCAGTGTCCAAAACAAAAATAGCATTAAAGCTACTATATGTAACTTTTCTAACAATATATTTTTAACATATATCTTCACTCTGTCACTAGATTGATGTTAGAGAGGTAATCTCTGAAAAAAACAAAAAAAAATATTGTCCCCTTGCTTCTCCAGGTGGTAAATAAGCATTTCTAAAAAGAAAAAGTGACCCGCCATTTTCCATCCAATAAAAACAAAGTTTGTAACCAGCCAATAAAAACCGAGCTTGAATTTGAATCAGCCAATAAAAACAGAGCTTGAATTTGAATTTTAACAGACCACAAGGGGGCAGAGCCATATATGGCTCTGAGGGGGAGGGATCAGAATGCTTTGCTTGTTGAAATTTTTTCTAAGTGCTGATGTTCTACAGAAACTGCAGACTGAACCTTTAAGGGTTTTGACCTATTCCTTATTTCTGGTTTAAAATTCTGTGGGAGAGTGATCTGTGCATTATAAGACTGTATTCCCTTACAGGTGCGGATCCAGTGATTCCTGTGTAATAAAAAAAATAAAAAAAAGAGAAGGAGAAAAAAGAAGATTTTGTTAACTGTGCATGTGTTTGGTGTGTGGACTTTCAACACTGATTTTATCCTGTGTGTTTATCTTTTCAGGTCAGCTCATTTTAACTGAGAAGGGGGTCTATTTCATCTTCTGTTTTTAAATCTTGTTACATTTCAGGGCTCACAGCTTGCTGCTTTAAACTGTGTTTGTGCTCCAGTTTGATTGGTCCACGAGGAGTTCAGCATGGCGGATGAGGACCATGGGAGACCGGGCTTTCAGTGTGGTTGCCCCCCGCCTGTGGAACTCTCTTCCTGACTGTCTAAGAGCCCCACAGTCTGTGGTTGACTTTAAGAGCGGCTTGAAGACCTTTCTTTTCGACCAAGCATACTCTACCTCCTCATGATTCTACTTTTGATCTTAGCTGATATTGTTATTGATTTTAATTGTTTTATTATTTGTTTTATTGTCATTTAATTCTGTTGCTCCTTGTAGCACTTTGAGATTTTCATTAATGAAAAGTGTGTTATAAATTGGATTCATTATTATTATTATTATTATGGGCATAACAGAATTTTACTGGCAGGAGGTGTGGTGATGTTGATTATGATTCTGATCGTTTTACTGTTGGAGTCTCTTTGTGTTATACCAGGTCTGCAGAGATGTCGTGCAGTGCATCATTCAAGGGACAAGAGAGGGGTCCCCAGACTTAGGACATGGTCTCAGATTCAGGAGATTGATCAGTTGACTCTGAACTTGTCTCACAGCTTCCAGATGAACAGCTGGTATAAGTATGCTCAGTTTTTGGCCAGGGGGCGCCATAGTTCTGAATGTTATGTATGCACAAAGCTTCCTGTCACTGCATCCCACCTGCCCTTGCGTGTGAAGCCTTTAGAGCGCAAGTTGTCTTTCTGTTTTTTGCAGTACAGTTCCAGAGGATACATCAAACAACCAGCGAAGTGTGAGGCTAGAAGGTACGAGCTGACATAGTCTGACCCGGTGGTAGTGCTGAGTCAGTATGTGGAGTGGACACCTGGTGAACAGTTCCCGATTTGTGTACACCATGTTCATCACCAAGACTCACATCAGGTAGTGGTTTGCTCACTGCCTACCAAGAGTTGCCAGGCGGTGTACCACCCGGGGAACATTCACGTGGGTGTTCCTGGAGTGAATGGGACGTTTCCTGTTGAGGATCTGGCTTGGTTGTGTGGTCATGCTGTGCTGTTATCTTTACCAGCAAACTGGACCGGACTGTGCGCACCTGTGGCGGTGACTGATGACTCATTTATGGCCTCCGTCAGTAATGGGTCTCATTATGTTCGTGAGAAGAGAGCAATTGTTCTCAAACCTCATGACTCTATCTGGGGTTCAGATGTGCCGCAGGAGTTTAAGCATTGGACAACAGGTGAGAAGGTCATGCTTTCTCTTTTTCCATGGGCAGGTGTAGGTAAGCTAATGTTGCGTTTGGAGACGTTGGATTACCGCTTTGGCGTGTTTATTAATTCCACGATTAAGGCATTTGAGGGCATCTCGGCTGAGTTAACTGCCCTCAGAATTATGGTTTTGCAGAACAGATTGGTTTTGGATTTATTGACAACGTCGAGGGGCGGGGTGTGCGAGATAATAGGTAGAGATACCTGTTGTACTTACATTCCTGACGAGACTGGCTCTGATCCACAGGCCAGAGTGACAGCGGCCCTGACACAGCTGAGAGAGCTTCAGAAGGCGAAGGCGGCGGATGCACCTGCTAGACAGTGGGATGTGCTCTTGGTTCACTAGTGGATCATGGACTCAGGTGCTCTTTAAGCTTTTGGCTTTTCCGCTGGCTATTCTTGTTCTGTTTTGCGTGTTTATGGGGTGTGTGGCGCCTTGTGCGCGGGCAATGATCTCCAGGATGGTTGCTACGAGGGAAGTGGAGGATCATGGGACGGTGTTTTCCATGATGCAGGTCAGGCGCGGTTCAATACCGGATGAGAGACATCACATGTATTTGGCTGAGACCATGTAGGGGTGATGAGTGGTTCGTGGAGGAGTCCAGGGGGGACGATGGAGTCAAGGTGGTGATTGCATTTATCCTTTTAGGATTTCGTAGATTAGGCTGTTGTAGATTGTAGCGTGTGATTATTATTTTGGTGTTTAGTTGGTGATTAGTTTTGGAGTCAGATGGAGGTTGGATTAGGTTAACTTGATTTTTGTTTTGGTGATTTTGTTTTGATGTGGTGTTAGGATGGGGGTCCTCTTCAGGGGGTCCAACTGGAGTTGTGCAGGTGGTTTCGACCTATTTTTGATAGGTCGAGAGAGGGATGTGAAGGATAAATCACAGCTATATACGTTATTATGATTAAACCTATATTACAAGTGTTCTCATTCACAACTGTGTTTCATGTAATCACAAAGGTTTTACACAATCATGTTTAGGTGTGCACTATTAATCTTACCGGAGCAGTCAGATGTGCTGGAAGCAGACCTGGAGTCACGAAACAACTCTTTGAGGCCAAACAACTCTGCATCCAACACATTCCGGGGGGAAGGGCACGCAGGCACATAAATTGGCAGATCTAAGAACAGGTACATTTATATTATAGCACACACATCAGAAATACACTTAGTTCATGACACAGAATGTTCACAGGATAAATATAAATGTAAACATAACAAATGAGACTCGTTTGAATCTAAACTCTTCTTAGACTTAAACAAAGAGGCACACACACACAAATCTAAAGCAGGTCGCCAGCAGAGACCTTGGGCCTGCTATAAATCTCTGTTGCTCAGGAAACCATCCTTATCAGGAGGCTAGCCAATAAGACAACAGGAGAAGCCCAAAACATTTTATGATATCACATACCAAGGCAGGGTGATGGGCATTCTGGAGACGACTTAGCGGACAGGTCTGCTCTTCCTGAATCTCTGGTCCGTGTGCACACAGATCTGATTAATGCCATAATGTCTGCTTAATCTGTAACCTGTATCTTTTCAATAAATTCTATTTTCCTCAAGAGACGCCTGGCTCATTTGAACACCCAAACTGATTCCTTCAAAGGCCACACAGCATGATTAACTATTCGGTTTTCCTGATATCCGGCTACGTGTGTACAAGGCCTAACACTTAAGCAATTATTTGTTGGTTCAAAATTATAGTAAATGTGTCTCAATCTAACGTTTGTTTAATAAATGCAGATTGAGGGTCAAAACAGCTGTATTTCAAAACCCGATACACAAAGTAAACACGAGCACGTGACGAGTCACTGTGCAAATTTAACAAGATAAACACCTCAAAACAATTATTTATTTTCTTGAAATTCTAGTAAATGTGTGTCTCAGTCTAATGTTTGCTTAATAAAGGCACTTTGATGTTCAAATCAGCTGCGTTTCAAAAATAGTTTTGCTGCTAAGGTGCTCCCGGGAGCGCACAGACAGGGAGGAAAAAAGGAAGGAGGAACGCTAATCGTTTTATCAAAATTTAACAAGAAAAGCACCTAAACAATTATTTGTTTGCTCGAAATTATAGCAAAGATGTGTCTCAGTTTAACATTTGCTTAATAAATGCACGTTAATAGTCAAATTAGCTGCATTTCGCCGGGGCAGTGCAGCTGGACTGACAGTCGGTCCAAGTAGCAAGCGAAACCAAGGTGGGGAGACTAAGGCAAGCCGATTGTATCATTAAAAGCTGGTGAAGATTATCAGTCATCCAAGACATGGTTATTTCAAAAAAGTTCAAGAAAAAAGCAATAAAGTAAAAAGTATAATAAATAAAGTCCAGTTGTTTTTTGTCTTGAAGTTTTTTGAATTTGTCATTACAGTATAGCCATGTTTACCTATTACATGATACAATGGCATGCCATACTGATACTACTACTCTGCTTCCATCAAGTGGCTGAAAGTGGTATTGCTTAATT
>JBBPBX010017053.1:22565-47314 GCA_038048925.1 Garcialebias charrua | reverse complement strand
GACCCTTTAATCTAAACTTAACCACGTAGCTAAAGATGGAGTCTGCTATCATCGCTTGTAACTGTGACAACGCACCTTTAAACCTCCTAGGAGGTACAGGAGGGGCAATCTGACCGCTATGAATGGGGATGATTATAAATGATAATGGCCATTTAATGGTTGATAACATCCAAAGTGGGTGGCTGTTAACACAAACTGAGAAATACACTCACTACTCAACTTAAAAAAGCTTGTTTTCACATCCTAAATTCATGATTATAAAAAATCTATTGCATATAGAATGAAAGTGCAAAGTGACAAATAATTTATAGGGGTAGTCCTCTGTTCCCCACCCCTAATCCCCATTTAATGATGCCTCTGGCCTGCAAGTGCTACACTTTGTTAATGCTGGTGCATTTACACTTTTAGATGAACATAGAATTAAAATAGCAATGCGAATTTGGTGGTTGTGATAAGGTTCATAAAGTAGCACTCACATGTATCTGTGTGTAACTCTAGCAGGTCACTTTCGTAAATGAGCCCTCGAGGCTCAATAAGATTTACCTGACTAAATAAAGGTTGAATGAATGAATGTAATCTTTAGGAGTCCGAGCATGCAGAGGCAGCAGCGTTTCCATGCATGGAGCCCTATTGAACCGTTCAGCCAATCCCACCCCCCTATAAAAAAGTCATACTGCAGCCCAAACTGCAAATAGTAGTAAGATGATATTTAACAGATAGTACTTATGGACTACACATACGGCCGACAAACCGCAAGTCAAAAAGTTTTATGGCTTATGTCTCTATCTATTGTACACATATGCATTTCATGTACATTTCAAAGTCAAAGTCAACTTTATTGTCAAAACTGCAATATGTACAGGACATACACAGGATTGAAATTGCATTTATCTCTGTCCCTCGATGCAACAGTAAACATTTAAACACTAAAACATTTAATAAACATAAGCATAAAATGAAATAATAAAAGTGTAATACTGTCCTGAGTTTTTGCATAGTAGTAGTATGAAAGTATGAAAAGTTACACCAACACTAAAACACTAAACATTTAATAAACATAAGCATAAAATGAAATAACAAAAGTGTAATACTGTCCTGAGTTTTTTGCATAGTAGTATAAAAGTGTAAAAAGTATATCTATAAAATAAAATGAAAGTTCTGGCATTGACATTTGTAATAGAGTGACAAAGCAGCATATGAAGTTTATGTACACAGTATATGTATGAGGTAGTTGATATTGGTATAGAGGTAAAGTGGCATATGCAATAAGGCTAGTAAAAAAATATATATATCAGCAGTAGTGTAGATATAAAAAGTAGTGTAAATGTAAACAGTAGTAATAAATGTAAACAGTAGTATTGAATGAAAACAGTAGTAATAAATGTAAACAGTGAATGTAAACAGTAGTATGACTATAGGCAGTAATGTAATACAAACATTAGTGCAAATATAAGAAGTAGTACCCTGATGCATGCTCAATAATCCAGGTAGAAAAATCTAAAAAAGCTAAGTCTGGTCCTCTGGACATTCAAAAATGCTGTGATTGCTGGTATCACTCAGCCCTCTGTGAATAGCAAACAACCATCAGGGTGCTAACGATCCATTGTTAGGCTGATGGTCCTCCTTGATCATGTGAGCAGCTGGTTTCAGGCTGTCATCAGCCAACTGGTTGTGTAACACTGTGAGAGGGTGCTATTTATAAGACTGAGCTGAACCCAGCACCTCAGACTGAGGAAGTCTTTCGGACGAAAGACGAAACGTTTCTACAATTTTTTGCTTTGTTTTGTTTTTTTGTTTTTTGAATGTCCAGAGGACCAGACTTAGCTTTTTTAGATAAGAAGTAGTGCAAACTGAATGAGCACATGACCGTGAGTTGAGTGAATAACCCGTTTTGATGACACAGAGTCCAGTGTTAAAATCTTTGTGTTGTGTGGTGGTGTGTGAAAGTTTTTTGTGATTAAGGCAGTACAAGTGGGAGGGAGGGCAGAGCAGGCAGAGAGTTTAGCATCCTGACTGCCTGATGAACAGAGCTGTCATTTAGTCTGCTGGTTCGAGCCTGGAGACTCCTCAGTCTCCTCCCTGATGGCAGCAGTCTGAAGCAGCTGTGTAGTGGGTGTGTGGGATCACCTGCCATGCAGAGGGCTTTCCGAGTGAGGCGGTTGCTGTGTAAGTCCTGCAGTGAGGGGAAGGAGGTGCCGACGATCTTCTCAGCTACTCTCACGATGCGCTGGAGGCATTTCCACTTAACACTAGGACTACCAAACATATGTACTTGTACATATTTTACCTATAGCTCCCATGGGAGACTGTAAAATGACAGTTTGAAGGAGCATTATCACGTCCATTGGTATGTATATGAGGCCATTTACATCACAGACTACAGAATCAGTTGCTATGGCAGATGAAGTTGCTAGGGGAGACTGCAAGTCCTGTCACCTGTCACCTATTCCACGGTCAAGGCGGGATTGCATTGGTCACTTTTATCTGAAGGGGGATTGTACAGGTGATCCCCAACTTACGAACAAGTTCCATTTCTACGCCGGTTCGTATAGCTGAAACGCCGTAAGTTGAAGCCGCCGCAAGTCAAGAACTACCTGTGTTGGCCACTTTTATCTGAAGGTGGCGGGATTGTACAGGTGGTCCCCGACTTGCGAGATTGAATTAGCATTATCACGTCCATTGGTATGTATATCAGAGAGTCAGAGTCAGAGTCAGAGAGTCTTTATTGTCATTTGCACCGCATGTGGTACATGTGATGAAAACGAGATTATGTACACGGGGTCCCAGTTACATCCAACAACAAATGCAAGAGAAAAACAGTAATAACATCTAGAATTAACTAAGAAAAACATCAACTAGTAATACCTTAAGCTCTAATGTAGTGGAAAAACATCATTATAAACAGCAGCACGAACATGAGTCTGTATGAGCAGATGGTCACAAATGAACATAGCAACAAGAAAACAGATCAGCATCAGCATGATGTGATATTTTGCAGTGATTATTCTTATTATTTATTTATTCATGAGTCTAACAGCCTCAGGGTAGAAGCTGTTCCTCAGTCTAGTGGTTCTACATTTGATGCTCCTCAACCTCCGTCCTGAGGGGAGTGGGGCAAAGAGTGAGTGTGCTGGGTGAGTGAGGTCTTTCATGATGCAGGTGGCTCTTTTTCTGCATCTGGAGGTGTAAATGTCTGTGATGGTGGGGAGACTGACTCCAACAGACTTCTGTGCAGCCTTCACCACTCTCTGCACAGCTTTCCTCTCTGCAACTGTGCAGCCTCAATGCCACACATTGATGCTGGAGCACAGGATGCTCTCCACTGCACACCTGTAGAAGGAGGTGAGAACTAGGCTGCTCAGACCAGCTCGTCTCAGCCGTCTGAGGAAGTAGAGTCTCTGATGACCTTTCTTGATCAGGCTGGTGGTGTTGTTGCTCCAACTGAGGTTATCATTCAAGTGTACACCCAAGTATTTGTAGCTGGAGACCACCTCCACCGCAGATCCACCTATGTTCAGTGGGGCATGGGTGTGTTTGTTCCTTCTGAAGTCCACAATCATCTCCTTTGTCTTCTTCACATTCATGTGAAGATTATTCTCTTTGCACCAGCTCTCCAGATGTTCCACCTCCTGTCTGTAGCTGGACTTATCATTGTTTGTGATGCATCTTACCACCGCTGTATCATCTGCAAAATTAACAATATGACAGCCTGGATGTGTGGCTGTGCAATCATATGTGAGCAGAGTGAACAGAAGAGGGCTCAGCACATACCCTTGGGATATATATATATATATATATATATATATATATATATATATATATATATATATATATATATATATATATATATATATATATATATATATATATATATATATATATGCTCCTTTCAGCAAATTTTTGAAAGTACAGAGCTATATCTCAAGTCTCTCTCTGGTGTAAGAAAGCAACTCTCACCTGAAGAAGCAATGCTTTTGGAATGTGGAGGGTATTTGTGGGGGGAGTATGGTTCTCAGTGTGGGGGAGTGATCCTTTGTTTTGCCCTACTGGAGGTGATATGCTGGAGAAGAAAGGAAGGAATGTTTACTATTCAAACCCACAAACAAAGACCTCCAGCCCCAGGGGCCCAAACACCTAATGGAAGGTGAATACTTTAAAATTGTCATTTGACAAACTCACAGTAGTTATAATAGTAGTCTGAATTTCCTGGGTTTTCCAGTGTTAAAGTTATAATTTCTTATATAACTAATTTTGAAGAAAAAAAACCCAACAACTTTTGACTGGTTTTCTAAGGTTTTGAGTTTGATTACTATAACCCCCCCCCCCCCCAACTAAAATCTAGATACCATATTTTATTATAAGTTTCCAAGTTTCTTAAAGGGGACCACATATAGGTCTTTAAAATTTTTATGTTATGTCTGTGTGCTATCTTGACAATATTAATTCATTTTAATACACAAAATAATTCTTAGATAATTAATTATACCCTTTTTAATTCTGCCATTTTTAACTTTCGTTTTGAACGACCGGTTTCTGATACTGAGTTCTGAAGTCCACGCCCTTCAACGATCTGTTTACGCCCTCTGTAACAGCCAGTATCTGTAATGTGTTGTTGTTTTAAAATTAGCTCTTTTTTTATTACTCATTTGACTTACTGTTAGTGCTAGCTTAAGATAACTTACCGAAACCCGTCTGAGCGCGCCGCAATTTGCTGCTCCTTTTAGCATGAGACCACCCGAATCCGATGCTAATGTTAGCTTGTTCCTCTTCCGGTGTTCGCCAGCTCCGCTCGTTGCACGCGGAGATTTTGGGAGTTATCGCTGTTCCAGTCAAGACAACACAAAGTTCACCAAGTGTCTCCCGTAAATTAATCCGTAAGGAGAAGGTCCTCGCTGCTGCGAGGCTGCTGCGAGGCTGCTGCGAGGCTGCTGCGAGGCTGTACAGTTGAAGCTCCGCTCCATCGCGCCAGAAGAGGGTCCCGTTGCCGCCGGTCCCTACGCCGGGGGTCTGCTCGTTTAATTTTTGCCGGCTGCGCGTTGGGAGCGATCGCAAATACACTAAAAATTGAACTAAAACATAAAAATAACAATTATACTTTATTTATAAAGCCATTTAAAAAAAACACAGCTGCAACAAAGTGCTGTACACATGAAATTAAGAACATATAAACAAAAGATGAGATGAAATCATGAAAAACAACAGTCATGTGTTTAATACAGAAGTGGGTTGAGCCTAACCAGGGGTTGCTAGGTGAGGGGCTGGACTCAGGTTGTGGTGGGTTGTCCTAGCGCTTGTGACGTCACAAGCGCGATTGATTTCAAAACGAAACCTAAATTATCACAGTAAAATAAATCTACTTAGAGTAAATAAACCACTGGGTGCATTTTTTTGGCCTTAGGACTGTTTTTTTATGAAGTAAATACCCAAAGTTGAGTAAAAAAAACATTAAAAAATGAATTTTGCATGTGTGGTCCCCTTTAAAAACATGTAAGATGTGCCTAAGCAAATGTTATGACAAACTAGCTAAACACAAATTATGTCATATTTTCTAAACTATAAACTGCATGAAAATAAAACTCCTGTTTTCCTGTTAGGAGAGTTCATTATGAATTACTGGACCAAATTAGTTAACATAAATAAAATTAAAGAACACTTCTATTTTCTTTTTTCTTCTTCTTTCGGCTGCTCCCTTCTTCAAGGGCAATCGCAGCGAACAAAGTCGCACAAAACTTGGCAACTATTTTTGGGCTGTCATGAGAAGAACATTGGTATTTCTCTTTTTAAATAAAAAAATGGTTCACAGTTTTTGGGGTTGTATTTTATGTAATGCTCAACACTCAAAATTATTATGTTTTTCCTTAAAAACTCACTAACCTAAAGGGCTTGAATAAAAATAGTTTATGTACAGAAAGTAGCCAGTGATTGTTAAATATTTTCTAAATGTATTGCCAGTCTGGCAAAATTAGTTGATTTTTGAAATTTAAAGTATCTTAGTAATTGACAAATGGGCTTTTTCAGAAGAAAATTCTTCAAAATGGCCAAACAGTCCATACTTCGTTTGTGCTCCCTCTGGCAGTTCATAGGTCACCGATGGAGCTGCTCCCCTACACGTGCTCAAATGGACCTTACCAAGCTCCGCCCAGAAACGCCCCCTAAGCTCCAAGATGGCTGCCCGTCTCCCAAGCGCAGCTTTGTTGTCAATAGAAAACATGGCGTCGACTGACTGCAGGGTATTTTTGAGTCGAATAGTGTATCATTTCTGCCAGATTCCAACAAAATATCAGCCATGACAATGGACAGGGGAACCAACAAGTTCATGTTATTTTTTTTTGTGGACGTTATCAAGTTGTTTGATCCACGCGATGCCTCCAAACAGCGTGCGCGTCACCGCAAATGCTACCGTCTGATGGGGAAAACAGCAGCTCACATGCTCAGCATTAATACAGCTGTGGACAAGATCACTGATGCCTGTTGTCCTGCAAGACTGGGTAAGTCAGGCATTCATGGTTGTGAGGGTTACTTTTGAAATCAGCGATTTCTATTGTTGGCAAAAGTTTGTGTGCCTTGGTCGCAAAGCTAATGCTAACTGTAATCTCCATTCATTCCTTAAGTGGTTGGTTAGCCGTTGCTGCTTTAGCTGCTAAACACGCCGACAGCAGCGACTTCCCAAGTAACAGAAGAACGTTCTGAGAACGTTCTGAGAACGTTATTTTTAGGTTAGGGGAACGTTCCCTCCTAACGTTCTGAGAACGTTCTGGTGTGGAGTTTTCTCGTGGTTCTCAGAACGTTAGTGAGAACGTTGTCAGAACGTTCTGAGAACGTTCTGAGAACGTTAGGTGAGAACGTTCTGAGAACGTTATTTTTAGGTTACGGGAACCAGAGCCGTATATATAGAGAGTTCTGACACTCTTTGAAGTCGCCAACTGGCAGTCAATCGTTCCAAACAACGGCCATGGAAACCTTGTGGAGCTGCGCCCTCTGGCGGCAACGGAGCGCTACTGCAGGCAGAGTCAGACTGTAAAACAGCCATGGAACGAATCGCCCCCTCCATGACCCACGTGACTTCCGCATTCCATTCTTACAACGGATCTCTATGGAAGTGTCGCAACTCTCACTTTATATGGCTCTGACGGGAACGTTCCCTCCTAACGTTCTGAGAACGTTCTGGTGTGGAGTTTTCTCGTGGTTCTCAGAACGTTAGGTGAGAACGTTCTGCTAGAACTTTCTTAGAACATTCCATAAATTTTATTATTATTATTATAATAATATGGATTCATACATTTTAGTGCAAATTATGAACAATCAAAATAGATTCAAAGTTATTTATTCATCTACTGAACAATGTTTTTAATCTCCCAGAGAGAACAATTGCAAACAAACAAAAGTGTACTTTTGTTTGTTTGCAATTGTTCTCTCTGGGAGGTTAAAAACATTGTTCAGTAGATGAATAAATAATTTTGAATCTATTTTGATTGTTCATGTTCAATGAATTGTTCAATGTAGTTTGGAATAGTTCACATTTTTAGTTTGGAAAAAATAAACATTTGAGTTTTCTTTCTTATAACAGTTATAAGAAAGAAAACTCAAATGTTTATTTTTTCCAAACTAAAAATGTGAACTATTCCAAACTACATTGTCCCTTTCTTTAAACTTAAAAGTCCAGCTTGAACATAAATCAAATTAAATATGTGTTTTGCCATGATTTCTAGCTTTCAAATACAAGTACCTGTACAATACTCTCATTGTAATGAGAAATTTAAGTTGGCTAAATAAATCTCCATTGCACAAATGAAATCTTTCAAGTTTTATTTAAAAATGTCCACAATTCTTAAATCAAATCCAACAAAAGAAGCTGAATAATAAATTTGTGACCCATCACATCAAATGGGTTTATTTTTCAAAGTGGTTTGCGTAAATTTAGATAGTAAATAAGATGAATGAATAACTTATCAAATGGTTTAAATTAAATATCTGAAATAAAATCTTCACACCAAATATCAAACCATTTTCCTGATTATTAAGACAACACGATGAATTTGTCAGGATGATCTAAGTAAGAAAATGTATTTCTAAAAGTCAGTAATATATATGTTTGCTTGTAGGTCATTTTGACCAAATTTGACTTTAACCCCCGTTTGATGATGTGATGGGTCACATATTCAGTATGAAGTTCTAGTAAAACTAACCCTCTTTCAGGGGCGAGTAATCTGGTGATCCTACATAAATACATTCAGATCCTCCTTTTTAAAACATGGAGCGTGAAATCTGGTGATCTAACAAAATACTTTCAGCTAATCCTCCTTTTAAAACATGGAGCGAGAAATCTGGTGATCCAACATGTGTTCACACATAAACAACTTCAGTGTTGTTTCAGAAACAGTTCTCAACCATCATTAGCAAAGCAGATCCATCATAAACATTTCTCAACCATCAGGAGCAATTGGTATCCATCATAAACAGTTTTCAACCATCATTATCAAATCACATCATCAGGAGCAATTGACATCCATCAGAAACATGTTGCAACCATCATGTATGAAAAACCAGTGCCTTAGTGTACAGTCCAGGAAATTTAAAAAGCTAGAAGCAGCACAAAAAAAGCATAGAAAAGTCCCTTACTTTGATTGAAGTTGAGGTAGACAGGCTTATTAGGTGGTTCTCATGGATCAGATGGAACAGCTTAGCCATTGAGCAATGATTCAACCATGAATGATGCAGTGTTTCCCCTAGTTAACTTGCCATGGCGGAGTGCTCATCTCATCCATGATTTTTGTTGACGGGGGACGGACACGTCTGAGTGCAGCTTGTAGGGGCAGGGGGCATTCAGCACGAGGGGAGAGGCAACGTGAGCGCTCCCTTTAGCTTTTTAGCTAGAGAGCCTGTATTTTGTGCTGCTAGCTTAGTGCTATGCCAGTGCTGGGTGGGTGGGTCAAGTTTGGTCTGGTAGGCGGGGTGCTCAGTTCTGTTGACGGGGTGGCGCACCCCGCTTGTATAATGGTAGGGGAAACACTGAATGATGGGTACATGGGAGTCCAGATGTGAATTCAGGTCAGGTGTGTGGTCTTGATGAGAGCAGGTCTGTCCATCAGGTCAGGTGTGTTTTCCTGTTTTGGCAGCAGTCATTGATGTGGATACATGACAGGGTTAGGCACAAGGTGGTGACGCACAGGTGATGATGGAGAGGAGCTGCAGGAGGATGGTGAGGAGAGAGCAGAGGACACAGGTCTGCCCATGACGTCAGGTGCCAACAGGTTTTGTCTGTTGAAAGAGACACAAACATGAACATGTGAAGTTAAAGCAGGGTCATGACCTGCAATAAAAACAGAAAACACCGACAGAAAACAAGTTCAACTCACTGTAGGCACAAGGTGGTGACGCACAGGTGATGATGGAGAGGAGCTGCAGGAGGATGGTGAGGAGAGAGCAGAGGACACAGGTCTGCCCATGACGTCAGGTGCCAACAGGTTTTGTCTGTTGAAAGAGACACAAACATGAACATGTGAAGTTAAAGCAGGGTCATGACCTGCAATAAAAACAGAAAACACCGACAGAAAACAAGTTCAACTCACTGTAGGCACAAGGTGGTGACGCACAGGTGATGATGGAGAGGAGCTGCAGGAGGATGGTGAGGAGAGAGCAGAGGACACAGGTCTGCCCATGACGTCAGGTGCCAACAGGTTTTGTCTGTTGAAAGAGACACAAACATGAACATGTGAAGTTAAAGCAGGGTCATGACCTGCAATAAAAACGGAAAACACTGACAGAAAACAAGTTCAACTCACTGTAGGCACAAGGTGGTGACGCACAGGTGATGATAGAGAGGAGCTGCAGGAGGATGGTGAGGAGAGAGCAGAGGACACAGGTCTGCCCATGACGTCAGGTGCCAACAGGTTTTGTCTGTTGAAAGAGACACAAACATGAACATGTGAAGTTAAAGAGAGTCAGAGAGTCTTTATTGTCATTTGCACAGCATGTGGTACATGAGATGAAAACGAGATTATGTACACGAGGTCCCAGTTACATCCAACAACAAATGAAAGAGAAAAACAGTAATAACATCTAGAATTAACTAAGAAAAACATCAACTAGTAATACACTAAGCCTAATACAGGTAACCCCCGACCTACGACCCCATCGACCTGCGAACCACGGGACCTACGAACATATCATATTTAATAAAAATATGAATTAAAAAAAATAAAAATAAATTTTTTTTTTTTTTTTGTGTTTAAATGTTCTTAATTTCATGTGTACATCACTTTGTTGCAGCTCTGGTTGTTTTAAAGGCTTTATAAATAATAATTATGATAAAAAAGATCATTTCTGATCATTTTTGAGCAATCTTGGGAAACAGGAAGTAGGTCTTCAGTTTACACGGTCACAAATTAATGTAGAACACCGGACGGCGTTTTAGGTTCAGTCACTGGGGTCTCCGGTCACAAATTCATGTAGAACACCGGACGCCATCTTAGGTTAGCTGCCGGGAGTCGGCCCGAAGACTGGTGACCAGGATGGCTTCATATGGATTAATTACGAGCTGGAAACGTCTCTGTGAACTTTGTGGATGTCTAAGGCAGCAGCGGATTTATCGCAGATCGTGCCAGGCCGCCGCGGGAACACCTCCGGCCGGCCTGGCTACACCTCCGGCCTGGCTCTGGCCTGGCTAGCTCCAGAAGCTAACACGGGAGCTAACACGGTAGCCGGCCGAAGACTGGTGACCAGGATGGCTTCATATGGATTAATTACGAGCTGGAAACGTCTCTGTGAACTTTGTGGATGTCTAAGGCAGCAGCAGAAGCTGCAGATTGATCGCGCCGCCGCTCCAACACCAGCTCATGGCTTGGCTAGCAGAAGCTAGCCAGCTAGCTAACACAGGTCTGGAGCGGCTGCGGTGGTTCACTGGCCGGCCGGCGGGGCTGCTAGGCCCGACAACAATCAACGCATGGCAACCTAAGATGTCGGCTTT
This sequence comes from Garcialebias charrua, assembly GCA_038048925.1. Lineage (NCBI taxonomy): Eukaryota > Metazoa > Chordata > Actinopteri > Cyprinodontiformes > Rivulidae > Garcialebias > Garcialebias charrua. The sequence continues at coordinate 36,348 of JBBPBX010017053.1, read as the reverse complement.
GACCATCTCAAAGTAAGAAAATATATTTTTATTTATTCTGTAAATGTGAATAGCAATGTTTAACATTACAGTACACTACTTTACATGCTTAAATGTGTGCGCGCGCTCCGTTAGCATGATAAATAAAGGTTGAATGAATGAATGAATGAATATTTTTTTTTTTAAATATAATTTTCACCCCCTACCTACGAACGGATCGAGCTGCGAACGGTTCTTAGGTCCCAAACTCGTACGTAGGTCGGGGGTTCCCTGTATAGTGGGAATAAACAGCAGCACGAACATGAGTTTGTATGAGCAGATGGTCACAGATGGTCACAGATGAACACAGCAACAAGAAAACAGATCAGCATCAGTATGATGTGATATTTTGCAGTGTTTATTTTTTATTTTATTTTTATTTATTCATGAGTCTAACAGCCTCAGGGTAGAAGCTGTTCCTCAGTCTAGTGGTTCTACACTTGATGCTCCTCAACCTCCGTCCTGAGGGGAGTGGGGCAAAGAGTGAGTGTGCTGGATGAGTGAGGTCTTTCATGATGCAGGTGGCTCTTTTCCTGCATCTGAGAAGCTCAGTCCTCGCCTCGTTCTACAGGTGTGCAGTGGAGAGCGTCCTGTGCTCCAGCATCAACGTGTGGCATGGAGGCTGCACAGTTGCAGAGAGGAAAGCTCTACAAAGAGTGGTGAAGGCTGCACAGAAGTCTGTGGGAGTCAGTCTCCCCACCATCACAGACATTTACACCTCCAGATGCAGAAAAAGAGCCACCTGCATCATGAAAGACCTCACTCACCCAGCACACTCACTCTTTGCACCACTCCCCTCGGGACGGAGGTTGAGGAGCATCAAATGTAGAACCACTAGACTGAGGAACAGCTTCTACCCTGAGGCTGTCAGACTCATGAATAAATAAATAATAAGAATAAACACTGCAAAATGTCACATCATGCTGATGCTGATCTGTTTCTTGTTGCTGCGTTCATCTGTGACCATCTGCTCATGTTCGTGCTGCTGTTTATAATGATGTTTTTCTACTACATTAGGGCTTAGTGTATTACTAGCTGATGTCTCTCTTAGTTAATCCTAGATGTTATTATTGTTTTTCTCTTGCATTTGTTGTTGGATGTAACTGGGACCCTGTGTACATAATCTCGTTTTCAACACATGTACTACATGCGGTGCAAATGACAATAAATTCTCTCTGACTCTGACTCTCTGATCTGGAGGTGTAAATGTCTGTGATGGTGGGGAGACTGACTCCAACAGACTTCTGTGCAGCCTTCACCACTCTCTGCAGAGCTTTCCTCTCTTCAACTGTGCAGCCTCCATGCCACATGTTGATGCTGGACATTTTAAGACTAAAAAAGACCAGATTATCATAATGGAGGAAAAATAATGTGATCTTTCCCAATTAAAAAATAAAATAATGAACTATGCAGGTCTAGGTAAATTATTTTAATTGTGGAAAAATTAAATATCATACTTTGAATAAATAAAGTTAACTTATGTTTTACTCCTTCTATTAGTTCTAGTATTCACACATTTGCAAAGGAAAAGACAGGAAAAACTGCTAAAACTAGCCCTTTTTGTTGTTATAAGAACAAATAAAATTCAGTTTAAAGTTATTTTTGATCAAAGCTTGGAAGAGCCACTGCTGAGGGACCAAAGAGCCACATGTGGCTCCAGAGCCGCAGGTTTCAGACCCCTGCAAAGTCCAGAACCCCTTACATTTTAAGACAGGTTTACAAGAAATCTAAAATAACTACCTATCAGCCACTTTCAAACCAGTTATGTGATCACAATCTTTCTTTGTGCTTGACAGATTTTTCATGCTGATGACATTGATTGATGACAACTTGGAGACAAATAAAGAGGATTCAATCCTAAAGATTCACAAAGGGACAAACTCTGCTGTGTTACTATGAACAGTTTAGCACCACCACGACCAAAGTCTGGCACTCATATTAGCCTGCCTGTGTGTCTGTTAGTAAAATATCTCATGTACCAGTAAATCTTTAATGAAACTGTCAGAAAGTAATTGACTCAAGACCTCTCAAGACCTCGTGAATGAGATATATCTTCCTTCAGCCTCTACAAAAACAGTATGTTGCTGAAATACGTATTTAAAGTAAATTAGTATTTCAGCCTGGCTGCGGTTATTGTTCTGCTGGCTAGCAGACGCAAACAACGAGATGCGGGGCCTGTCTCTTTGAAAAACCATCCAGGAACTAAGCCAAAAAAATAAAAAATAACTCGTAGCATACAGTATATGGCTTATTTAAACGCTAGAATAACCTAACCTGCAGTGTTTTACTTGCCTCAAATTATCTGCCTCAGCAGCACACAGACCCGTTTTAGCTCGTTGTTAGCTTAGCTTTTAGCAACAGCAGGTTTTGTTCATTCATGTGAACAGAGCTAAAACAGCTAGCAAATAAAGAAAACAGAACCGACCTTCAACTTCCAACTGAATGTCCAGTCGTCGTCCAGAGTCAGACCAGTCGACGTCTAATAAAAAGCAAGTTTTACGAGCGCTGAATACAACAGCTTCTTGTCCAACAGATAACAGGAAATAGCTACATTTGAACGAAGCGCGCGAAGCGTTGATTGGTTGGATATGATGACATGCTACTTCCCTCGATAAACAAGAGTGGCGTTGATTGGTTAGGACAAAGTTCACATGCAACCTGATAAGCAAGAGTGGCGTTGATTGGGTGGGACGTAAATACCCTGATGCATGCTCAATAATAATAATAACAATATTATATATATATATATATATATATATATATATATATATATATATATATATATATATATATATATATATATATATATATATACACAATATAAAAAAACAGCTCGAGCTGTTTCAAAAAACTGACAAAACGTTTAAAACAGAAAAATAAACCAGTGTGAAAATACTTTGTGTAAAGAAACTGGCATGGCAAAGGGAACGTTTGTTGAACGTTCTAAGAACGTTAGGTTAGAACGTTATATCTAGGTTTGTTCAAACGTTAGTCAAAACCTTCAAAGAACGTTCTAAGAACGTTAGGTTAGAACGTTATATCTAGGTTTGTTCAAACGTTAGTCAAAACCTTCAAAGAACGTTCTAAGAACGTTAGGTTAGAACGTTATATCTAGGTTTGTTCAAACGTTAGTCAAAACCTTCAAAGAACGTTCTAAGAACGTTGTGATCTAACAGAACCATGTAAGAACCATATCAGAACGTTAGTTAACGTTCTCTGTTACTTGGGTTGTTTTTGTTTTTTAACCTTTTTTTTATTTTTATAGATTGACAGATGAGTGATAGAATCGCCACTGAAGCCAGAGTTTAAAAACTTGAAAAAATAATAAAAGCTCCGGCATTCCATGGTGGCATGTATATTGCCATTCATGTTTCATTGTTTTTTAAAACTAAGAATATTTAATTTAGCAAATTGACAAAATTGTAGGCATTATGGTCAAAACTTGAAAAGAACAATTTGTATTATATTCCAATATTTCCATGTTACATGCAGTCTTAGTCTTAATATATTGCAAAAAGATCTAAATCTCTCAACCTTTACCTCTGTAAGTGCATGGCTTCAAACAACTGCTAAGTTCATAGCAAAAACCAATGCAGACATGTTCTTGTTTTTAGTTTTCGTCATTGCTAAATTATAATCTAACTGTTTTTGTTCCGTTTTTTAACATCATTTTTCAGAGTCAGAGTGATTTATTTGCCATACACACCACATCTGATACATGTGGTGGAATGAGATTATGTACACAGGCAGGGTCCCAGTTACGTCCCAGAATAAAATGTAAAAGAAAAACAGTAATAAGATCTAAGATATGAACTAAGAAAAACATTAACTAAAAATACACGAAGCATTAATAGCATAAAAACAATAAAAACAATATGTCGAACAGCACGAACATGGGTCTGTGTGAGCAGATGAGCATGCATAAACACAGCAACATAAAACAGACCAGCAGGCACATGAAACAGATCAGCAGCAACATAAAACAGATCAGCAGCAACATAAAACAGATCAGCAGCAACATGAAACAGATCAGCAGCAACATGAAACAGATCAGCAGCAACATGAAACAGATCAGCAGCAACATGAAACAGATCAGCAGCAACATGAAACAGATCAGCAGCAACATGAAACAGATCAGCAGCAACATGAAACAGATCAGCAGCAACATGAAACAGATCAGCAGCAACATGAAACAGATCAGCAGCAACATGAAACAGATCAGCAGCAACATGAAACAGATCAGCAGCAACATGAAACAGATCAGCAGCAACATGAAACAGATCAGCAGCAACATGAAACAGATCAGCAGCAACATGAAACAGATCAGCAGCAACATGAAACAGATCAGCAGCAACATGAAACAGATCAGCAGCAACATGAAACAGATCAGCAGCAACATGAAACAGATCAGCAGCAACATGAAACAGATCAGCAGCAACATGAAACAGATCAGCAGCAACATGAAACAGATCAGCAGCAACATGAAACAGATCAGCAGCAACATGAAACAGATCAGCAGCAACATGAAACAGATCAGCAGCAACATGAAACAGATCAGCAGCAACATGAAACAGATCAGCAGCAACATGAAACAGATCAGCAGCAACATGAAACAGATCAGCAGCAACATGAAACAGATCAGCAGCAACATGAAACAGATCAGCAGCAACATGAAACAGATCAGCAGCAACATGAAACAGATCAGCAGCAACATGAAACAGATCAGCAGCAACATGAAACAGATCAGCAGCAACATGAAACAGATCAGCAGCAACATGAAACAGATCAGCAGCAACATGAAACAGATCAGCAGCAACATGAAACAGATCAGCAGCAACATGAAACAGATCAGCAGCAACATGAAACAGATCAGCAGCAACATGAAACAGATCAGCAGCAACATGAAACAGATCAGCAGCAACATGAAACAGATCAGCAGCAACATGAAACAGATCAGCAGCAACATGAAACAGATCAGCAGCAACATGAAACAGATCAGCAGCAACATGAAACAGATCAGCAGCAACATGAAACAGATCAGCAGCAACATGAAACAGATCAGCAGCAACATGAAACAGATCAGCAGCAACATGAAACAGATCAGCAGCAACATGAAACAGATCAGCAGCAACATGAAACAGATCAGCAGCAACATGAAACAGATCAGCAGCAACATGAAACAGATCAGCAGCAACATGAAACAGATCAGCAGCAACATGAAACAGATCAGCAGCAACATGAAACAGATCAGCAGCAACATGAAACAGATCAGCAGCAACATGAAACAGATCAGCAGCAACATGAAACAGATCAGCAGCAACATGAAACAGATCAGCAGCAACATGAAACAGATCAGCAGCAACATGAAACAGATCAGCAGCAACATGAAACAGATCAGCAGCAACATGAAACAGATCAGCAGCAACATGAAACAGATCAGCAGCAACATGAAACAGATCAGCAGCAACATGAAACAGATCAGCAGCAACATGAAACAGATCAGCAGCAACATGAAACAGATCAGCAGCAACATGAAACAGATCAGCAGCAACATGAAACAGATCAGCAGCAACATGAAACAGATCAGCAGCAACATGAAACAGATCAGCAGCAACATGAAACAGATCAGCAGCAACATGAAACAGATCAGCAGCAACATGAAACAGATCAGCAGCAACATGAAACAGATCAGCAGCAACATGAAACAGATCAGCAGCAACATGAAACAGATCAGCAGCAACATGAAACAGATCAGCAGCAACATGAAACAGATCAGCAGCAACATGAAACAGATCAGCAGCAACATGAAACAGATCAGCAGCAACATGAAACAGATCAGCAGCAACATGAAACAGATCAGCAGCAACATGAAACAGATCAGCAGCAACATGAAACAGATCAGCAGCAACATGAAACAGATCAGCAGCAACATGAAACAGATCAGCAGCAACATGAAACAGATCAGCAGCAACATGAAACAGATCAGCAGCAACATGAAACAGATCAGCAGCAACATGAAACAGATCAGCAGCAACATGAAACAGATCAGCAGCAACATGAAACAGATCAGCAGCAACATGAAACAGATCAGCAGCAACATGAAACAGATCAGCAGCAACATGAAACAGATCAGCAGCAACATGAAACAGATCAGCAGCAACATGAAACAGATCAGCAGCAACATGAAACAGATCAGCAGCAACATGAAACAGATCAGCAGCAACATGAAACAGATCAGCAGCAACATGAAACAGATCAGCAGCAACATGAAACAGATCAGCAGCAACATGAAACAGACCAGCAGCAACATGAAACAGATCAGCAGCAACATAAAACAGATCAGCAGCAACATGAAACAGACCAGCAGCAACATGAAACAGACCAGCAGCAACATAAAACAGATCAGCAGCAACATAAAACAGACCAGCAGCAACATAAAACAGACCAGCAGCAACATAAAACAGATCAGCAGCAACATAAAACAGACCAGCAGCAACATAAAACAGACCAGCAGCAACATAAAACAGATCAGCAGCAACATAAAACAGACCAGCAGCAACATAAAACAGACCAGCAGCAACATAAAACAGATCAGCAGCAACATAAAACAGATCAGCAGCAACATAAAACAGACCAGCAGCAACATAAAACAGACCAGCAGCAACATGAAACAGACCAGCAGCAACATTGTGTAATTTTTTCCACAGTGATTATTCTGGTTAGAGGTTCATGAGTCTCAAGCCTGGTTTATGGTTGACGCGTCGCATAGGGCGCGAGTGAGCGCATGGCCAAAGTGACGCAATCACATAGTCCTGCGCTTTGGCCCTGCGCGTCGGTTTGGCGCGTGCCGCGCACCTCCGAATTTTTGAAACTCCGCAAGCCTAGCGCGCACCAAATTGATTGACAGCTCGGGTGGGGACCTCACCGACAACCTTCACGCTCTTCACGCCAGAGCCTGCAGCTGTCTGCGCCGCTGTGGTCGTGGAAACGGCGTCGCGACGCATGGAGGAATGTTTTTTATGTGATACAAATTTATTAAATTCCCCGAGCGAGCAGAAAGCCATTTGTTTTTGTTGTGTGATTTCAAACAGTTCTTCTTCTACGGTAGATTTCTTCTTCTACACCTTTCTTGCAACATATGCACAGGCTTTAGAGGGTACTGCCACCTGCTGGTCCGTAAAAGAACAGCACTTTGCCATGCGCCGCCGGCGAAACTATAAACGCATGAAGCTGCACGGCTGAGTGCGTGCGCAGCCCGCGCGCTCCAGCTTGCGGACCAAAGCGCGACTATATCCGAGCCTTAACAGACTCAGGGTAGAAGCTGTTCCTCAGTCTAGTGGTTCTACTTAATGCTCTTTAACCTCCTTCCTGAGGGAAGCGGGGCAAAAAGTGTGTGTGCTGAGTGAGCGGGGTCCTTCATGATGCAGGTGGCATTCTCCGTGCATCTAAAGGCGTAGATGTTCTTCTGTTTACTTTTAATTTGATGCTTTTAATGATTGTCTACTGTTGTCATCTGTGTTCTTTGTTTAAGACAGGTCTCTCTTGTAAATGAGTCATTGAGGCTCAATGAGACTTACCTGTATAAATAAAGTTTGTATTGAAAAAATATTGCTAAGAGTACAGAGAAAGAAACACACACATACTGACATGGGCAAAAATAAACACATAAATGATTTGCCTTCAGCTTTGGCAGTAGGTGATAATTAAGAAGCACTGCTTTTCATCATGTGCCACATCTCCCTCCTTTATTCTTAATAGCAATAAACATATTTTTCACTATTGTGGAAACTCTGTTTTTATACATGTGAAGTAAATAAAAAATGTTCAGCGATTGAGTCAGCAAAGAGTTACTCTCATGTGACGTCCAAAACGCTCTCCTTCTGTTTGCCTCAAGCAGGAAATTAGTTTAATCGGTCACGTCTGTCAACAAAGATCCTTTCACTCCATCAACTCTGAAGTTGGTGGACTCAAGCCGCAGCAGTTTTATTTATACCGGTACTTTTAAAACCAGCCGTGGAAATGTTTTCTTTTACACAAGAATAAAAGAGCTGACACTGTATTTGCTGGTGACACAAACCCATAAATCAATAGAAGAGGGAAAAAAGGCATGACAATGTGCTGCAGTAACAATAGCACAATACTGTGAGGCCTGTCTGCCTATTATAGCTACATGTAAACACACACAGCAGCAATAATTTTATTTGAGATTTAGATTTCTGTAGAGGCTTAATTGGGCCTTTTGTTACAAGAAAAGGCACATGGGCAAAAGACACAGCATTGATACAGAGCTGCAATTTATCCTGATGGGGTTTCCGTTTCCAGTGCATGGCTATTTCAATAAGAACCATTTGTCATTGTCATCTCCGGTGTGGATGAAATTGAAAAAATCCTGTCTGGGGCAGCTCCCACAACAGCCACAATCTGGTTGCAATATGTCAGGATTTATCTGCTCCACCTCAACGAATCAGCTAACACGGTCTGGTGAGACAGCTGGAAAGTTGACTCCTGACATCTGCCAAAAAAAAAAAAAGGAGGTGGTGAGGTCACTGTATAATACAGGCACACACTGAGGTAAAAAATAAAGTGAAAAATAAACAAATAATAAGAATAAAAAACAACATGGTAATATACCGTACATAGAACCAGTGTGTAGTGTAGGTGCATCAAAGCAACACTGCTAGCTGAGTACTGTAAGCGTAGTGGACAAATTATATATATATATATATATATATATATTTTTTTTTTACAGCTGAAACACAGAATAAAACTAACAGCACAGCATTCCTTTAAAGAATGACTATGACCCACTGCTTCCCACACCAATTTTTAAAACTAAAAACAGCTAGATAGAACAAAAACCTTCTACCACATTGAGTTTATCTCAGCATCTGTAAAACTGATAGTCATCTTTGTGTTGGCTAACATCGATTAAGGGGACGGTGGCACAGTTAATAGAGCTGTTGCCTCTCAGTGAGAAGGTCACCGGATCAAATCCCCACCGGGGAGCCTTTCTGGGTGGAGTTTGCATGTTCTCTCTGTGCATATGTGCATTGTCTATGGGTACTCCGGTTTCCTTCCACAGACCAAGAACATGCATGTTAGGCTGATTCAGTGGTGTAGTCTACATTTTTGTAGTGGGCATACCGTGCTTAGAAACCAAAGTACACTGGTTAGTAAAGTGTAACCGTCAATTTATTTTGATTTTAAGCATATTGAACAGTTCCAAATTTCTCTGATGCTTATATTTGAATAAATGAACAACAAACTTTGTACAACAGCTGGCTTTGTATTAAAAACATGTTATATAATTTATAAAACAGTATCAAAGAAAAGCACTGCACACCAATAGATTGTTACAGAAGTGTTTAACTGTCGTTTAACGTATCAATGACATGTACCTAATGGTATGTCATGTACCATTGGGCACTTTTAAGTGGGTATACTGAAATTCTTAAGTTTTTCTAGTGGGTATACTCCATATACCCGAGTATCACGTAGACTACACCACTGGGCTGATTGCTAACTCTAAATTGTCCCTAGGTGTGAGTGAGAGAGTGAATTGTAACACATCTACTGGGTTTCTTAGTTTCAAAGTCTAGGTTCAGGACGAGCCCAATGCCACAATGGATAGTATTGACCACAGAGACAAGTTTTAAAGATGAGTAAACAAAATTGTATTTAAATTGGGAACAAAAACAAATAAATACAAACAATGATTATGCAAACAAATCTGAAAGAAGAAAAAACTTGTTTATAAGGCCTTTCAGATTCAGAAGGAAAAATCCAAAGATGTTCAAAAGTTAGAATCCATAACTTTGCATCAGGTCCATAATTCAGAGTCCATAGTTCCTACCAACTCAACAGGCAGGGGTAGTTCTTCACAAAAGGGTTCTTGTGTCAAGGGTAGCTCGCCATCAACGATTCCACAGGAATATGAACTCATCCACAAAAAAATCTGACCTATAGAGAGGTCAGAACCATGGATTAGAGAATGGTTGTCTCATATGTCTCTATGTCTCCATGTGGAGACTTGTCCGAATGGAGACTGGAGACCTGTCCAGGGTGTCCCCCACTTCTCGCACAGTGACCAGTGACTGCTGGATATGGACACCAGTGACCCCACAAGAAAGGAAGAGGCGGACAAAGATAATGGATGGGTGGATAGATGGAACATCAATTAGCTGTGGCAACATGTTGAAATAGGTTCAAGCTCAAGTTTGAGTTTCTTTATTGTTATTCACATCGCATGTGGTACATGAGGTGGAATGAAACTATGTATTCAAGGTCCCAGTTATACCCGAACATATAGCAAAAATATAAAGTATAAAAATATGTAGTCTATAAGGATCTAAAATATACACTAAGATAAACACTAAACAAGTGCTAAACAATATGATAAAAGAGCAAAGATATATGCTAAATTCTAATATGTAAAAAATTACACTGTATATTAAACAGCAGCCCAATCACGAGTCTGTGGTGAGTAGATGGGTATGAATGAATACAGCAGCATGAGACCAGATTAACTGAGGTTGATGAGGTTGAGTTAGATTCCGAAGTACAGTTCATTAGTACTTACTGAGAGTTTAACTAAAATATGTGTTGTTTATAAGAAATCTTGCTAACATACAGTGTTGACTCAGCAATATTACAAACGTTTTAAGCAAATGTACAATACAGTACTTGAAGCATGTGTTATAGTCATTTTGTGTTGGGTAATAATTAATTACCGATAATTGTGGTGGTGAATGGTGGTAAATCCAATATTTGAACAGTTGTACATTTACATCCAATGATTACTTTCTGGGAGTTTCATTACAAATCCATTCAAGGCTTCATGAGATATTTTGCTAATGCAACATAAAATCAAACAGACACTGGCAACAACATGATGGCCTTTTGCGTTCAACAGTGTAACAAAAGCATCTTATAGTCAAATGTTCTGTTTGAGTCATGTGTTCAAATCGTAATTCCTCCTCTCGTTTCTCCTCTTTCAGCCTTCTCAACAAAGCAAACCTACATCAGCTACAGCAACCACGCAATCTAAGGAACACCAGCGTAATCTGAGGGACAAAGGTTCTTATCCACAATTCAAGATTTCCACCCCGGCAGAGAGAGAGAGAGAGAAAGAAAAATATCAAAGTAAAACATGAAGTGGAATTTCACACAGCTTAAAAAAAAAAAGGTTTATCATCGTGTGAGTGGTGATCACAGAAGCATTGCCCAAAGACGTGACATGCTGAGGAGAAACCGCAGAGATGGACAAAAATGACCAGAACACACTGGTGTGCAATTTTAGAGATTCCATCTTCTGTCAGCCAACAAAAAACACAGACAAAACAGAGAAATCCTTGCATGGGGGGCAGCTGGAGACTGAAGGATGGAGCTCGCTGTTGGAGTGTTTACATTTCGCCTCTAAAAGACGTGTGAGGTTTTAAGCAGGGCAGAGTGGAGCTGAACCCACATCAAGAATACGTTCAGGCATTTTTAACATCATCTTAAAATGGCATCACGGGGGACTAATCAACTCCTATAAGGCATGAAAACATGGATTTCTTAAAGGGGCTTGCAGTTTTTATTCCTCAGTGCATTCCAGTCTCGCAAGTCAGACGACCGGAAACGAGGCTCATCTCAACAGCGCAGCAAACGCGTGCTTGTCTTTTTCTGTCCTCTTCCAGGGTCCTGCTGAGCCGAGAAGAACCACAGCGCTCATGACAAAGGATCTTTGCCAATTTTCAGCATGCCAGTTTCAACATCCTGTGTTGTGTCGTTTACCAAAAAAAAAGAAGAAAAGAAGAAAGAAAAGAAAAATAAATATGGGAATGCGTTTAAAACTCTGTTGCAGCGTTGTTAACAATTGTTTCGGCTCGAGCCTGTTGTACGTTCAAAATTTGTTCTCGGTTGGTGGAGGTCTAGTGAGTGATTGTTTCTCTGTGCTTAAGTGAGATCATAATTTGTATCAAGAGCTAGCCAAAGGCTGCCACTGCCCTCCTCATACCTGTGCGTACTCTAAAGCAGCGCCTCGTGGTTGGAATAAACCGTGTTTTAGCCAGGAGATGTCACTGTGAGCTGTCATCCAGGATGACCCTCTCGTCACTGCCATCAGCTATTCTCTTGGTCACACAAGCAGATTGTGGGGTTGAAGCTTGGCTGTACAGATCCATTAGCAGGGGGATTGAGATGAAGAATGCCCTTGAGACGATCATGTCGTTCGTCCTGAGTGTGATAGCCGTAATGGCCCAGCTACTGAGAAAATTCATTACTATACATGTCCTCTTCAGGCACTCTCGTGATAAGGTGTAGGGGAAGTTGTTAAGCTCTTTAACAAATGAACATCTAATTGCAAAATACTATATCGCTATCAATCAACCTGTGCTTGCTGAACAGATTAATGTTTGGCTTCCTGCAGCATAAAAGTCCTCTCATGACTTGGGGGGGGGAAACGTTGGGGTCATCTGTGTTGTGAAGTCAGTGCTGCTTTTTTACACACCCCCCCCCTCTCCGTATCACCTTCAACAACATTTGTGTTGCGGAACAAAACGTGAGTGCTGACCAAATTTAATGGCAAGTTAATGTATGTTCTTAAATAGAGTGATGATGTCTGCTTTTTGTCCCGACATATCCGAAAATACTGAGAAAAATGTACAAAAACATACAGTGCCTGGCTATCTGATTATGTATTTGTAAAACCTCATGACATCTAACGGTGTGTAAAGCATGTTTAATTTTTTTTATACAAAAATTTATTATTTCTATTAAAATGTCTCCAAACTCCATTGTTTACTTTCAGGCTTTTGTGAATCAGAGAAGACCTGTGGTGTGGACTTTATTGTGTTTTCCTGCTGGTAATTTTTCACAATGTTTTTTGAAATCTGGTTATTTCTGCTTACTGTATGTTGCTTTTGCCATTCGTATGTCAAAACATTCAGCCAATACACGAGAGGGATGCCATGGTTTTTAATTTTCATAACTTTTACACTTTAAAAAACATTTACAAATGTTTCCCCATAAAAATGCATCATGAATTCTTTCACAACATTGCCCTCCTTGAAATCTTCTGCTCTACTTTCTTATTTCAGCTAAATTAATCAACACTTATTTCACATAAAATGCAATTTACTACCTAGTCTTGTATAATTCTTAAAACATTTTATGAAGACAATTATCTTACAATGTATTTTTGGTCTGGATTTTATTTTGAATTCTGCTTGATTACAACCTAATTGACATATCAGCAGCAGTTCTGCAAACATGGTGCATTTCTGTTGCTAAACAATATAGATTATGTGTTTCCATCTCAAAGAAAAGAAAACAATGTCTGCCGTTCTCTGAATTACATGTCACCATTGCACGGATAAAAGCATCAGAAGGACTGAGAGTTAATAGATGGAAACGTCAAATAATTTTAAAGCAATAGCCATGCTTAAATCTAAAGACTAAAAAGGTAACTAGCGTCCTGCAGCAGTTATCATCTCTTTGCCTTCCTGAGATTGCAAGTGGGTGTTGATATTCCAACAACCACCATACAAAAGGCTTGAAAATAACTGTTGTTACATAGCAAGAGTGCTAAATGCATCCACAAAGTGCTAGATTACAGCAATATACATGGCGGAGTGTGCATTATCTTCCCACGGCACAATGAGGAGGCTGCTGAGGTTTGCTTTAGGAGATTACAGGGTTTGGAAATACACACTTCCACTTATCTCTCTGATAGTATTTTTCTATAATTTTCTTTAACATTTTTTTTTTCATTAAAAAATGTCAC
>JBBPBX010017053.1:12046-22312 GCA_038048925.1 Garcialebias charrua | reverse complement strand
TAAGGCCTTGCCAATGTATGAAAGATTACATATTGCCTGCCACCTGCCGCCAGCTTAACTGACATCAAAATCTGGATGTAGCACAATTTTCTCCAATTAAACACTGACAAAACTGTGTTTTAGTTTGTGTTACCAAGTCCACTCAACACTTCTGCCTCAACTTTGACAACATCACTCTCACTCCATCCCCCTCATTCATAATACTGTATTTGTATTTTCTCGACTCCACTCTTTCATTCGAATCCTACGTAAAAACGGATAACTCGGACTGCATTCTTCCATATTAAACTCCACCCATCCCTTACTTTCTCCACTGCTGAAATCCTAATCCATGCCTTTGTCACATCCAGAATCGACTATTGCAATAGCATTTTGTACAGTACACCATACAAAACTCTCAACAAACTGCAAAATATTCAAAACTCTGCTGCCTGCCTTCTCACTCACACCTGCCCCCGTGAACACATCACTCCTGTCCTGCAGAACATCCACTGGCTCCCCATCATTCAGCACATCCATTTCAAGATCCTCCTCATCACATTCAAAGCCCTCAATAATCTGGCCCCTCCATACTTGACCGACCTACAGTACTCCATCACCACACTCCTTCTCGTTCCCTCTGCTCCTCCGATGCCAACCATCTGTCTATCCCCTGTAGGACCAAGCTCCTAACCTGGGGAGACAGAGCCTTCTCCATCGCTGCCCCCACCCTCTGGAACTCACTGCCCCAACAGCCTAATGCCTGCTCTGATCTCCCAACTTTTAAGAAAAAACTCAAAACCCACCTGTTTAAAATTGACTTTAACGCATTTGTCTTTTTATGTTCTCCTGTGTTGCTGACTTTATGTTTTTTGAACTCCTGTAAAGCATATTTGCATATTTAGAAATAAAATGTATTATTATTATTATTATTTTAAGGCAGAGTTTGAACTAAAATTATCTTGTGAGAAGGAATGGCGTCATAGCAGTTTTAATCATCTCATGTAATATTGTGAAAAAACTTCCTAGATGTGATAGCTCTTTTAGAGAATGTGCAAACATTTCCTGCAGAATGGCTGTTGCAGAATAAAATGAGCATGAAGTTGCTTCTCCACCAAACTATGTAAGGGATATTTTGGAGAAAAAAAATTAAAGTACACAAGTTGTAAACATATGCATCAATCAGCCTGAATAATGAAACTACTGACAGGTGAAACAACCGCATTGATTATCTTATTAAAGTGCACCATGTTCTTGCATCGATGGGGATATGGCTTAGTATTTACCACCCACCTAAAGATGCAGCAGAACTGCAGTCCTCCCCAGCAGGAGAACGTGTAATTTTGCTTGTAAATCCACTCAGAAACAGCTTAAGGAGGATGCCGCAGTGTTCAGGGTGTTTCTTTAACCCTTCCACAACACAGGTTGATCCAGCATCAACAGGATGAACCAGATCCACAGAGATTCTGCCATGCAGTCCACAGCACCAACGGGTTTGCTGCCAGCTTCTCGGTGCCAGATGCCACAGGTATGATGATGAGACTAATCATCCTGAAAATCCTGTCACAAATTAGATTATCGCAGTAAGTTTTTACAATCAAGCTGTTGCTGAGAAAATTGTACAATGACTCAACGCCTGGATAATGAAACTGCTGCTTGCAAAATTTTAAGGAGAAAAAGCTGAAAGCATGTTTGTTGGAAACTGAAGTCAACAAAATGGTGACTATTTCATGAGCCTCTACTAAGCTTAAACCTCAACCTTGTTAGATTTATATGGATTATTGAGCATGCATCAGCTATTGGAGCCATGAGTTTGTGTTTCATGACATGAAAACTAAATTGCATATTTTGTGTTTTGTTGTTCATTGCTGCCACTATTTGCAAAAAATTATCACTCATAATCATCAAAAACAGATGTTTAGCAGAACGACCTCTCAGGTCTCTCTTGTAAATGAGTCTTTGAGGCTCCATGGGGTTAAAGGTTGAATGAATGACGATAAAATTAAAAAGGGGCAGTTCCCCAACAAAAACAGGAACCACATTCAGTAAAAATGAATCTTTAAATTATTGGGAAAAGTTTCTTAATAAATCTGAACATCCATCGTTCTTTGAATGGTACTGGGGATGACTCTAAACGACTACAGTTTTAGTTCATTATCTGTTAAACTACTGAGTTATAGCCATTTTTGTGTTGGCTAATGTCAAGTAGCTGTGAACGTCATCTTGGACTGTGCTGGCCCCAAAACTGTTTCTATACTTTGTGAAATGTTATTTTAATTTGTGCTGTGGTGCATTAGAAATTATGCTAATAGTGGTAATTATAGTAAACACATACATACGAGTAAAACATTATTGTCTGCCTTCACTTTTTACAGCAGGTTAAAAAAAAAGTTCAGTCACAAAATACAATTTTGATTAATATTATATAAAAAAACTTTTTTTAAACAAACTAGAAAAAGAAACAAAAACAAGCTTGTAAGATGAGTTGCTGAGATTACAGTGCTGTAAGTCCTGAGCTCACCTGGGATTTGAGTGTCTAAATGTAAGAATTTCGCTACAATGCGAGGAGAAGGCAGCTGACTGTGTGTTATTCCTCTAACAGCCGGTCTCTTTGTGCTTCAGCGAGTCTGAAAGCCAGACATTTTCAAATATATAGGACAAGTTTTGATGCTGTTCAGCAGTGCATTGCCACAATTCATTCAGGACCAAATTAGTTTGAGAATCTCTCCTATTGAAGTGTTGAATGTAAAACACTCAACACTGCTAATACAGTTTAAGAAATTAAATTAGTCAGAATGGGGCAAAAGGTTTCTTCATATTGAATAAACTGATCACATGTGCTATTAAAACTATAAGAAAGTCTTATTGCAGATGTGTAAACTGATGACTACATGATCACAAAAAGACTGAACTGAGTCCGTTGTTTACACTGAGTGTGGACCTGCATGACAGAGTTGCATTCAGCATACAGGTGGTCCCCGAGTTACGATGCAGTTCCGTTCCTACGCCCGTTCGTAAGTCGAAAATCGACGTGTCGGAAAATACGTCCAAACGGCACCTCATACGTACAGTACTGTATTTTTACCAAGCACTTAGCCAATCCTAACAAATTACCCTACATAATTATCAAAAAACACATACATTCGGAGCCCTAATGAAGGGGAAAAAATAGTTAATTTCTTACTGGGAGCTGGTGAGCTCTGCAGTTTCCTGCAGCTTCACGCGGTCCACAGCGTTTACAGCAACGTCTGTTAGCATGTTAGCTTGTTGCTCAGCTGTAGCCTCTCTGCCTCGTAAACCTCCGCTCCAAACAATAAGGTCTCCTGTATTTCCACGCGCGGTCCAGCGGTCCATAGTTTTACAACAAGGTCTGCTTTGGTCTGCCTGTCGAAACAATGAGGTCTCCCGCTCCTGTAAAGGCTCCGGCAAAGCTCAGCGTCCTGCCTGTACGCCACTCTACGTGCGCATTCTGTGCGCACGCGTTCGCTGGCACAGCTCTGCTTTCGTTCTCATGTTAAATGCTCGCGTTTTTGCTTCAAATTCTTGTTGTAATTTGAGCCGCTGCGTGCAGAGGGGACAAACTGAGGTTGCTGATTGGTCACTTGCTGACACGCCTACTGAAATGATTGACAGCTCGAGTGGGACAAGCAGCTGGCAGCTGCACCCGAGCTGCGGTCGCTCGGCTGCTGCCGCTGCGGTCTTTCTATCACTTTATATGTTAATAAAAACTTCTAAAAAAAAATAAAAACAGGGAGCGCTATTCCAGCAGCCCACAGCCCACCAGGAAATATTTAAAACCTCGCGCAGCCAGGTAGGACATGAATTCATTCATTTCAGTTATGGAGTGAACGGAGGATGAAGCGATTACTTGACTTTAGGCAAAAAAACAAAAGAAAAGGCCCGATCAGCGATGAAGAAGAGGAATTTAATTCATTTGTGTAACATACAAAACAGTCCGGCCACGGCCAGTTTATTGTGAGACGACGCGCATTGCGTACGCGGTCGTAAAAATTTAGCTTTGCGCGTTCGTGCTTGTGCCTCTGCGTACGTACGTCGTACAGAGGCGTACTGCATGTACGCTGAGCTCTACCGGGGGCTTAAGTTTCCACTGAGCGCGTCAAGCTCCCCCCTCCCTCCGGAAACTGCCAGAAACTGCCAGAAACTGCCGGAAACTGCGTAAATCTGCTTCAAAATAATAATAACAATAATAATAATAATACTTTATTTATGAAGCCATTTAAAACAACCACAGCTGCAACAAAGTGCTGTACACATTAAATAAGATTTTTCAAAAAAAAAAAATAATAATAATAATAATTATGAGATACGTGAAGTAAAGGACCCAGTATAGCTCTGCGTTCGGCCGAACGCCGCTCTACGCGCGCGTTCTGTGCGCAGGCAGTTCACAGCTCTGCGTTCGTTCTCGCATTAATGCTCGCGTTTTCGCTCCAAATTCTTGACGTCATTTGAGCAGCAGCAGGGCGGAGCGTTTACCTACGGGACAAATTGAGGTTGCAGATTGGTCATTTGCTGACACACCTACTGAATTGATTGACAGGTCGGGTGGGGAAAAAAAGGCACGAGCCGCAGCGGTGTTCTGTGTTTATATGATAATAAAAAAGTTCTAAAAAATAAAATAAAAACAGGGAGCGTTGCACCAGAACACCAGGAAATCTGCAGAACCTCGCGCAGCCACGTTGGACTCGAGTTTAATTTGCTCGTGACAAATTCATTCATTTCTCATCATTTCAGTCATGGAGTCAACGGAGGAGGAAGCGATCACTTGACTTTTGGCAAAAAAACAAAAGAAAAGGCCAGATCAGGGATGAAGAAGGGGAATTTAAAACATTTGTGTCACGTACAAAACAGTCCAGCTCCAGGCAGTTTATTGTGCGACGACAACGCGTTTGCGTTCGCGGTCGTAAAATTTGATCTTGGCGCATTTGTGCCCGCGTTCAAATTCTTGTGCCTCTGTGTTCGAACGGTGTCGAGCGGCGTTCGGCCGAACGCAGAGCTATACTGGGGCCTTAACCCCGAAACGTCGTAAGTCGAGGCCGTTGTAAGTCGAGGACTACCTGTATTTGGGAAACCATTGCAGTAAGCTGTTTCAGAATGCACATTGTGGTATAGTTCATTGCAAGGAGTACCTTTAACACCGAGGTTGTAGAATACCCATTAAAACAGAATGAGTGATGGTGCAGTTGTTAATCCTGTTGAATGTTCTTAAAACATCTTGGACATCTTTTCCCTAACACAACTGCAGAACTTCCAAATCTTAAATTGCCAATGTTAACATCTCTTGAAGCAAGAAAGCTCTCATAAAGTAGTTTAATTCAGTTTTAGCTATGAAAAACTTTTTTTAATTGATCATATAAAGAATGACATCTGACTATAGACAGTATAAATACTTTCTTATTCTTTTGGCTGCTCCCTTCTTCAGAGGTCGCCACAGTGAACTTTACTCACATGAAGACTTGGCAATTGGTTTTTACACCAGATGTCCTTCCTGATGCAGCTATAGATCATAGAACCATGAACTTAGAACCATAGAACTATAGAACTTCTGATTGTTGGAAGTAAGGGGCAGATATAATAAGATTTATTCTTCTTTCTGCTACCTTTCATTTATTTTTATTTTGTACACTATCATTTATGAGATTGTCTTGTATTGTTTCTTTTGTAAAAAAATGAACAAATTTAATAAACATAAACATAAACAAACATAAACTACCACAGCCCTCTGTGTGGAGCAGAGAGCTGCCATCTAGGGCGCCTGGGAGAGTGTATGGTGCGGGTTAAGGGTTTTGCTCAAGGGCCCAGGGTGGGGCAAATAAAGTTTGAGGCATGTGTGGGTGTTTCACCTTTCCTGTCCACATTTTGATCTTGTCGGTCTGGGGAATGCCCCACCACTCCCCTATACAACATCAAAATGTGGGTGATAAAGGTGAAATGCCGTCACCTGTCTCCACACTCATTTGCCCTGGGCTCTTGGGCAAGACCCTTAAAAGTCAAAGTCAAAGTCAAAGTCAACTTTATTGTCAGATCTGCAATATGTACTGTACAGGACATACACAGGACCGAAATTGCGTTTCTCTCAGTCCCTCGGTGCAACAGTAAACATCTAAACATTGAAACACTAAAACATATAATAATTGACATAAGCATAAAATAGTAAAACTAACACTGTCCTGAGTTTTTTGCATAGTGGAATAAGAGTATGAAAATTTACACCAACTCTAAAACTAAAACATTAAACATTTAATGAACATAATACTGTCCTGAGTTTTTGCATACTAGTATAAAAAAAAGAGTATAAAAAGTATAACTAAAATAAACTAAAGGTTTCTAGCATTGACATTTGCAAAGTGGCAAAGCAGCGTATGAGTTAATGTACACAGTATATGTATGAGGTAGTAGTTGATGTTGTTATAGAGGCAAAAAGTGGCATATGCAGTAAGGCACATTGGGCATCCCTAAATAAGACCGTTCAGAGCACATTGTATATGTATCAGCAGTGGTGTAGATATTAGAGTAGTGTAAATGTAAACAGTAGTAGTTACATGTAAGCAGTAGTAATAAAAGTAAACAGTATTAATAAATGTAAACAGAGAATGTAAACAGTATTATGATTATAGGCAGTGATGTAATACAAACATTAGTGCAAGTATGAGAAGTAGTGCAAACTGTATGAGCACATGACCGAGAGCTTAGTGAATAAACCGTTTGATGACACAGAGTCCAGTGTTAAAATCTTTGTGTTGTGTGGTAATGTGTGAGAAAGTTTTAGTGTTAAGGCAGTTCAAATGGGAGGGGGGGCAGAGCAGGCAGAGTGTTTAGCATCCTGACTGCCTGATGAACAGAGCTGTCTCTCAGTCTGCTGGTTCGAGCCTGGAGACTCCTCAGTCTCCTCCCTGATGGCAGCAGTCTGAAGCGGCTGTGTAGTGGGTGTGTGGGATCACCTGCCATGCGGTGGGCTTTCCGAGTGAGGCGTTTGCTGTGTAAGTCCTGCAGTGAGGGGAAGGAGGTGCCGACTATCTTCTCAGCTGCTCTCACAATGCGCTGGAGGCTCTTGCGGCAGGATGCAGTACATGCACCAAACCACACAGTGATGCAGCTGGTCAGGACACTTTCTATGGCACCTCTGTAGAAGGTGCTCATGATGGGGGTTGAAGCTCCAGCCCTTTTCAGCTTGCGGAGAAAGTAGAGACGCTGGTGAGCCTTCTTTGCCAGTGCTGCAGTGTTCCTGCTCCAGGACAGGTCCTTTGAGACGTGCACTCCCAGGAACTTGGTGCTGTCTACTCTCTCCACTGCGGTGCTGTTGATGGTCAGAGGGGCATGTTGGGCATCCTTCTTCCTGAAGTTGAGAGTGAGATTGTTGTGTCCGCACCACAAGGCCAGGCGGCTCACCTCGTTCCTGTAGTCCGTCTCATCGTTGTTGCTGATGAGACCCACCACTGTTGTGTCGTCCGCAAACTTGATGAAGTGGTTGGAGCTGTATGATGGTGTGCAGTCGTGTGTTAGCAGGGTGAATAGAAGGGGGCTCAGTACACATCCTTGTGGGGCCCCTGTGTTCAATGTGATGGTGCTAGATGTGTTACTCCCGACTCGTACTGTCTGTGGTCTCCCGGTCAGGAAGTCTAGCAGCCAGTTACACATTGAGGTGTTCAGCCCCAGACTGTCCAGTTTAAGGATGAGCTGTTGGGGGATGATGGTGTTGAATGCCGAGCTGAAGTCGATGAACAACATTCTAACATAGGAGTCCTTCGTGTCCAGATGTGTGAGAGCTGTGTGAAGGGCAGAGGAGATGGCATCGTCGGTTGAGCGATTAGGTCGGTATGCAAATTGGAAGGGATCCAGGGAGTCAGGGAGGACAGATGTGATGCTTTTCATGACTAGCCGTTCAAAGCACTTCATCAGGATGGGGGTGAGTGCTACTGGGCGATAGTCATTGAGGCATGCGGGCGTTGCCTTCTTTGGGACAGGGATGATGGTGGTGGCTTTGAAACAGGTGGGGACGATGGCCTGGCTCAGTGAGATGTTAAAGATGTCCGTGAAGACCGCTGCGAGTTCCCCTGCACAGTCCTTCAGCACACGACCAGGTATGTTGTCAGGACCAGAGGCCTTCCGGGCGTTAATCTTGATGAATGATCGCCTTACGCTGTCTGAGGACAGCGTCAGCACCTGGCCATCAGGAGAGGGGGGGAGTTTATGTGCTGGTGTGCCTTAACCCCACCATCTGCTCCCCAGGCGCCCTAGATAGCAGCTCTCTGCTCCACACAGAGGGCTGTGGTAGCTCGGTGGTTGCGACAGAAAGGGTGTCAGGCGTAAAAACAATTGCCAGGTTTTCATGCGAGTTAGTTCGCTGTGGAGACCCCTGACAAAGGGAGCAGCCGAAAGGAAAATAGATAAATAATAACTGCCTGCAGTGGAATAAGACAGAAGTGCGGATGCCGAGTCAGTCCTTGTGCAAATACGAGTGCTGAGCAGATGAAATGTTTATCCACCAGCTCAGACCTTTCTCATAAGCACCTAAATATCGAACAATTCAAGTGCCCTCATGTGACAGAATGAACGCAGGAGTGCATTTGTCTAGTGAGCATCCATTTTCAGCAGGATTGAGAGAAGCACTGTAGTGATGTTTTCTCTCTGGGCTCCCATGAGTGGGCTCTCTCTGCTTTGCACTGATGCCATTGTATACCATCACGAACAGACTCAACACCAACAGAGGCTTTGCTGTAAAAAAAAAAAGAAAAGAAAAAAAGAGCCTGATCTCAAAGCTGCATCAGTGGCAGAGGCCTGAGCAATTCTCTGTGGAAAGTAACAAAAGAGAACTGGAGTTTAAATGATGGTAATGTGTAAAACTTGCAGACTTTTTAAAACGATCTATGTGTTACGTGCAAGTGTTCTGCTGTGATTTCATTCATCTTTTGTTTTAGTGATGACTGATCCCACTACTGTAGCCCATATACAGTGCATACACTATGTTGCTAGGTAACAGCGCCTCATGAATATCCTGCTGTTGTTGCACAATCAAAGGGATACCAGTCTGACAGCTAAGTTACCGTGTGAAAGAAAAATGTTGAACAGATGCGCGTTTCAGTACAGCTAATAAACAAACAATGTGGTCAGCAGGTCAATTTGATTGTGTGCTCCACTTTCATTTCAACATTTCTTTTACTCCGTGTTTTGTTTTTTCTTTGTGGTTTTGAGTCCTTATTTGTATTTCTCTTTGTGCATTTTTAATGATAAATATTGAGTGTGTTATTGCTCTGGGTATACATTTTCATGCTGCATGGGACATAACCAGCAAAGACATTGGGACAGTTCCACATGACATCTTAAGTTGTTGTAGTTACATAAACACAGAAACCATGTTGTCTTCATAAAGTTAATTATGTTTCATTAATAATTTAACACGCTGTTTAATCAAACACTAATTAAAACACAAGTTTCAAAAGTTACAAACCTTATGCAAGTTAAGGAAATCACACCAATTTTTAATTCAAGCTATGCTTTCTTGGAAATTCAAACCACTAGCTAACAAGGTCAACCTTTAATTTTTTTATTTTATTTGTTGTTGTTAGAGAACCATCTCTTTTATTCTCATGTTCATTGAATATTTCAATAGAATGTATATTTTACATTGTTTGTATTTATACTTTATATGTAATGTGCATAGAAATGCTATCAAATAGGGATGGGCATTTTAAGCTTTACATTTGAGCTCACCTGTTGTCCGTTTCCACTTTATTGTGCTTTCAAAATAAAATATAAATGGCAGAAACAGAAGCTGTGACTGGATAATAAGAGAGTGAGTGACAGAGAAAACCCAGGAATCCCACAGGAAAAGTATTATCCGTAAACAAGTTTGTGTACTATTTACAGTTGCTTGTGTGTGGGGAGGGGTGTGTGTGTGTGTGTGTGTTAAATGTATGAATAAATGAACGAATGAATGAATGACTATAGGTTTGATAGTCACAACAAATCTTTGAATTTTGTCTGTTTTATTTAGACTTTAAATAATATTCTAAAACCACTGGCCACCCCTACTAACCAAAATATTCCTACAAATAAAGGTGCAGTCCACCATTTTTGAAGTTCTTCTTCTTCCGTGAGGTTTCATTTTTGAAGTTTATTTTGTATAGCTCAAGACAATCTGCTCAAAGCAACGTGTCTACATTAATAATTGTCAACGTAAAAAAAAAAAAGGGCCCAAAATGTCCGAATGCACTTTAAAATACAAGGCTGACGGCAAGATAAAAAAATAATAAATAGCCTAATAATATA
>JBBPBX010017052.1:0-25832 GCA_038048925.1 Garcialebias charrua | reverse complement strand
TATATATATATATATATATATATTATCAGTGTGAGAGGATGGCTGTAAGGTGAGAAGGGAGGCCATCTATAAAAGGGGAAAAAAGCTGTTTTCACTTCTGCAGCAAGTAAACTCTGCAGAAAATAGTTGATTAACTTTTTTGTAACGAGTGGAAGACAAATTGATTAGCGTTTTTATTCAAAATGATTTATATAACAATAATAAAGCATATTTATTTTTAATGAACTTGTCTGTAAGGCAGACCATGTTCACCTCCTAAATAAAGACCTTTAGACCTTTAATCTTAAAGTAATGGTGTATTCACTAATTGAGATACTAATTATATAATCATTCCCAAAGGAGGAGTATGGATGCAAAAAAGTCAAAAGTAGATCATTTTAAAGCAATAACAGCCCATCTCACACCCTTTTTCTTTAATTTTTGAACAACAAACAATACAGCAACCATGATTCTAAATCCAGGTAAATCTTAACAAATTAAGGGTCAACATTTCAACTGGCTCAAGGTTAATTCAACCATTTATCTCAATTGTTAAATGTCAAGGCAGCTGTACATAAAAACAGACACAAAAACTTGCCAAACAAAATAAAACAAAACAAACAAAACAAAAATAAAACAAATGATTTTGTTCTAAGCTTCTCTAATAGAATATTAGTCATATATCCATATGTTCCAGCAATTAATCCTACAAATCTAATATATCACAACAATTAATTTCAACAGCTGTTTTTTTACCCAGCTAACAAAATGATCCTCCTCAAAATTATACCCATTTTGATTTTTATGTTCTGTCTTTTATTCTACTCCTATAAACAACCGCTTCTCTTGATTAATTCTCAAGTTCATCTTTATTTCACCAGTTATCAGATCCTCATTTTAGGTTTCAAGGAAATTAGACCAGACAGTCACAGGGTCACTATAAATCAGGAACATGTCACATGTCGTGATTACTAATCAAGTACTTGTCTGTCTGTCTCAATCCAATGATCTTTACGTCAACAAGTATAACAGATTAAACAGATTATTATTTTCTCTTAAACCCAATCTCACAACATCTGTTTTACACAAAGGCATCCTGTCTCTGTTTTCTCACTCCCTCAGCTGAGAGGGTGCAGCTTTCAGTCAAATCTCAGGCTAGTTTGTCTTTGTTGGGTCAGGTTTGTGAAAAAGTTTTCAGGCTGTAACAAATCCAATCAGTAACGACTATTTACACATGTATATGTTTATTAAATTTGTTCTTTTTTTTTTTTTACAAAAAAAAACACAATACAAAACAATCCCATAAATGATAACGTACAAAATATAAAAAAATGAAAGGTAGCAGAAAGAAGAAAAATATCTTATTATATCTGCCACTTTTTTCAAACTATCAGTTCAAACAATAATAACCTTCCAGTAACAGAACAAATGAATAACTCTTTCTATTTTTCTAACTAATACAATACACATTACGCTACTTCATATACATTTTTTAACAATTTTGTTTTGATAATTTTCTTAAATGTAAACATTGACTTGGCATTTTTAACTTCATTCTCCAGACCATTTCATAATCCAATTCCTTGGATTGAGGTAGACCGTCCCTTTAAACTAGTTCTGAATTATGGTTTTACAAATATATCTGTCCCCTTGAGATTATAACAACTTTGTCTTTTAACAAAATGCATTTGGATATTTAAAGGTAATGTGTTATTCTGCGCCCTATACATAACTGATAAAATATTATATTCTACCAAATCATGGAACTTCAATAACTTCAGTTGATAAAGTAATGTGCTTGATGGATGACAGTAATGTTTTCTAGTGATAATTCTTACAGCTCTTTTCTATAATACAAAAATAGGCTTTGTGATTGTTTTACACACTTTTACCCCAAACATCAATACAATAGATTAAGTGTGGAACAATGATTGTGTTATACAGCAAATACAAAGCTTTATCATTCAATAAGTCTCTGACATTTAGGGAAAGGTTCACCATTGTCCCGACTCGCCCATTCATTTTTAGCCGAAATGGCCCGATTGTTCCCAAATGGGCCCGTAAGTCTTCACTATGGGACATTTCAGCCAAACGCATGTAGACAAAAGGGTCGAATTTCGCCATTAAGGTCACATCTTGTAACACCTCAGAAAATCCTCATGATGGTGCCAGTGTATAGACGGACAATGAGGAAACACGTCGGGACATTCGAGGGGCGCTCCCCTGTACCGTCCTGCATTGGGGACATAAGAGAACACTTGGGACAAATGGGAAACCACACAAAAGTGTGCTTTCTCAATGATCCTTACATATGAGAGCCACAAAACTGACAAGTATATGAGAACTTGCGTTCTTCTGAACAGCCCCCACCCTCTTGTGTTGTCCTACGCTGTACCTACATCAAAGGACGAGCTTGTTAAGGTCAGATCTCGGCTTCTGAGGCATGTAGAAAGACCTAAGGCCTGGGTAAAGAAGAACCATGCATACCCTGGGGGAGTGGGTGGTTCTATACCCAGGGAAGGGACACTGAGGCCTGGGTAAAGAAGAACCACACGTACCCTGGGGGGGTCGGTGGTTCTATACCCAAGGAGGGAGCACTGAGGCCTGGGTAAAGAAGAACCATGCATACTCTGGGGGAGTCGGTGGCCATATACCCAGGGAAGGGACACTGAGGCCTGGGTAAAGAAGAACCACGCATACCCTGGGGGAGTGGGTGGTTCTATAGCCAGGGAAGGGACACTGAGGCCTAGGTAAAGAAGAACCGCACGTACCTTGGGGGAGTCTGTGGTTCTATACACAAGGAAAGAACACTGAGGCCTGGGTAAAAAAGAACCACGCATACCCTAGGGGAGTGGATGGTTCTATACCCAAGGAAGGGACACTGAGACCTGGGTAAAGAAGAACCATGCATACCTTGGGGGAGTGGGTGGTTCTATACCTAGGGAAGGGACACTGAGGCCTGGGTAAAGAAGAACCACGCGTACCCTGGGGGAGTCGGTGGTTCTATACCCAGGGAGGGAGCACTGAGGCCTGGGTAAAGAAGAACCACGTATACCCTGGGGGAGTCAGTGGTCCTATACCCAAGGGAAGGGACACTGAGGCCTGGGTAAAGAAGAACCGCACGTACCTTGGGGGAGTCGGTGGTTCTATACCCAGGGAAAGGACACTGAGGCCTGGGTAAAGAAGAACTGCGCATACCCTGGGGGATTTGGTGTTCCTATACCCAGGGATGGAGCACTGAGGCCTGGGTAAAGAGGAACCGTGTGCACCCGGGGGAGTCGGTGGTTCTATACCTAGGGAAGGGACACTAAGGCCTAGGTAAACCCCCAGCTGGTGATCCCTCCCTACCTGGAGCCTGGAACATTGCTCACCAGTGGAACCTACGTACCTACACTTAATTGACACATGTTCAAACTGGGACATTTGGGGGACAAAATATTTAGCCCAAATGTCCCACGAGTACCCCCTGGGTGGACCCTTATGGCCCCTTAGTCCGGAGGGAGTCGGTGGTCCTATACCCAGGGATAGAGCACTGAGGCCTGGGTAAAGAGGAACCACGAGCACCCGGGGGAGTCGGTGGTTCTATACCCAGGGAAGGGACACTGAGGACTGGGTAAACACTTAGCTGGTGCCCCCTCCCTGCCTGGAGTCTAGAACCTTGCTCACCAGTGGAACCTGGGTACCCATACTTAACTGACACATGTTCAAACTAGGAAATTTGGGGGACAAAATATTTAGCCCAAATGTCCCACGAGTACCCCGTGGGTGTACCCTTATGGTCCCTTAGTCCGAGGGAGTCTGTGGGCCTATATCCAGGGATGGAGCACTGAGGCCTGGGTAAAGAGGTACAGCGCACCCGGGGAAGTCGATGGTTCTATACCCAGGGAAGGGACACTGAGGACTGGGTAAACCCCTAGCTGGTGATCCCTCCTTGCCTGGAGCCTGGAACCTTGCTCACCAGTGGAACCTGCATACCTACACTTAATTTACACATGTTCAAACTAGGACATTTGGGGGCAAAATATTTAGCCCAAATGTCCCACGAGTATCCCCTGGGTGGACCCTTATGGCCCCTTAGTCCGTGGGGAGTCGGTGGTCCTATATCCAGGGTTGGAGCACTGAGGCCTGGGTAAAGAGGTACCGCACGCACCCGGGGGAGTCAGTGGTTCCATACCCAGGGAAGGGACACTGAGGCCTGGGTAAACCCCCAGCTGGTACCCCCTCCTTGCCTGGAGCCCGGAACCTTGCTCACCAGTGGAACCTATGTACCTACACTTAATTGACACATGTTCAAACTGGGATATTTGGGGGACAAAATGTTTAGCCCAAATGTCCCACGAGTACACCCTAGGTGGACCCTTATGGCCCCTTAGTCTAGGGGGGAGTCAGTGGTCCTATAACTAGGGATGGAGCATTGAGGCCTGGGTAAAGAGGAACCACACGTACCAGGGGGAGTTGGTGGTCCTATACCCAGGGAGGGAGCACTGAGACCTGGGTAAAGAGGAGCCGTGTACCGGGAGAGTCGGTTGTCCTATACCCAGCAAAGGGACATTGAGACCTGGGTAAAGAAGAACCATAAGTACCGGAGGGAGTCTGTGGTCCTATACCCAGGGAAGGAGCACTGACGCCTGGGTAAAGAGGAACCACGTGCACCAGGGGAGTTGTTGGTCCTATACCCAGGGAAGGGACACTGAGGCCTGTGTAACGAGGAACCAAGCGTACCCTGGTGTTTCCCTGAGCCTTTACCCAAGGAGGGAGCACTGAGGCCTGGGTAAAACCCCAGAAGGTACCCCCTCCCTACCTGGAGCCTGGAAACTTGCTCATCAGCCAAACCCGTGCACCTGCACTTAATTGAAACATCTGTTCGTGTTCAAACTGGGACATTTGGGAGACATATATTTAGCTCAAATGTCCCAGAAGTACCCCCTGGGTGGACCCTTATGGCCCCTTAGTTCCAGGAATGATCCCCTGGTAGTTGTAGTAATTGTTAAAACTGGGACATTTGGAGGACAAAGATTTAGCTCAAATGTCCCAGAAGTACCCGTTGGGTGGACCCTTATGGCCCCTTAGTTCCAGGAATACTTCCCTAGTAGCTATAGTATGTTTTCAAACTGGGACATTTGGGGGACAAGTATTTAGCTCAAATGTCCCTGAAGTACCCCCTGGGTGGACACTTATGGCCTCTTAGTTCTAGGAATAACTCCCTGGTAGTTGTAGTAATTGTTCAAACTGGGACATTTGGGGGACAAATATTTAGCTCAAATGTCCCAGAAGTACCCCCTGGATGGACCCTTATGGGCCCTTAGTTCCTGGAATAACTCTCCTGGTAGTGGTAGTAATTGGGACATTTGGGGAACAAATATTTAGCTCAAATGTCCCAGAAGTACCCCCTGGATGGCCCCTTATGGCCCCTTAGTTCCAGGAATACTCCCCTAGTAGCTGTAGTAATTGTTCAAACTGGGACATTTGGGGGACTAATGTTTAGCTCAGATGTCCCAGAAGTACCCCCGAGGGGACCCCTATGTCTGGGTAAAACCCCCTCCCTGCCTGGAGCCTGGAACCTTGCTCACCGGTCGAACCTGGGTACGCAGACTTAAGAACCCCCCTTGGGTTAAGACAAGCATCTACGTCCCCCGGACCTCCGTGGTCCTGGTGCTCCATCCAGACTGGGACGGATGTTTGGGGGACAAATATCCCAGTTGTATCTGTCGGACAGACCCCTATGTCCCATTAGGTTATGACCATACCTCCATAAAGCTCCAGTTTTGGATAAAGTGTTCAAAATGGGACATTTTAGTTCAGGTTCAGGTTCAGGTTACTTTATTTATACCCAAGGGTAAATGTGGTTTGCAGTGGTACAAAGCATACATCCATCCATGCGCACACACAAATAAAAACAGTAAAAACATTTAGTAAAAACATTTAAAAGAAACCATAAACAGATAATTAGGGACTAATATTTAGCCTAAATGTCCTAGGTGGGAGTGGTGGCGCAGAGGTTAAGAAGGTGCGCTTGTGATCGGAAGGTCGCCGGTTCAAGCCCCGGTACCGACAACATCAAAGATGTGGGTGGGATAAGTGAAGCGGTCACAATTGTCTCCACCCTCATCTGCCCCACTCTGGGCCCTTGAGCAAGGCCCTTAACCCACACCATCTGCTCCCCCGGGAACCCTAGATATCAGCTCTCTGCTCCACACAGAGGGTTGTGGTTGCTCGGTGGTCTGTGGTTGTGTCAGGAAGGGCATCCGGCGTAAAAACTGCCAAATCTTCGTGCGACCAGTTCGCTGTGGCGACCCCTAACGCAGGGAAA
The DNA here is from genome assembly GCA_038048925.1 of Garcialebias charrua. NCBI lineage: Eukaryota > Metazoa > Chordata > Actinopteri > Cyprinodontiformes > Rivulidae > Garcialebias > Garcialebias charrua. Next base: position 19,543 of record JBBPBX010017052.1, on the reverse strand, counting down.
AAAGCCGAAAGAAGAAAAAAAAAAAAAGAAAAAAAATAAAAATTTAGCCTAAATGTCCTGGTAGTACCCCCGACTGGACACCTATGTCTGGGTAAAACCCCAACCTGTGCCCCCTCCCTGCCTGGAGCCTGGAACCTTCCTCACCAGTCGAAACTGGGTACCCACACTTGAACCTGGAGCCTGGGGCATCAGTCGAACCTACGAAACCAGACTTAAGCACCCCCTGGGTTAAGACAAGCATCTGCGCCTCCTGGACCTCCGTGGTCCTGGTGCTCCATCCAGACTGGGACGGACGTTTGGGGGACAAATATTTGTCCCCCAAATGTCCCAGTTTGAACAATTACTACCACTACCAGGGGAGTTATTCCTGGAACTAAGGGGCCATAAGGGTCCACCCAAGGGGTACTTCTGGGACATTTGAGCTAAATATTTGTCCTCCAAATGTCCCAGTTTGAACAATTACTACCACTACCATGGGGGTTATTCCTAGGTCATAAGGGTCCACCCAGGGGGTACTTCTGGGACATTTCAGCTAAATCTTTGTCCCCCAAATGTCCCAGTTTGAACAATTACTACCACTACCAGGGCAGGGGAGTTATTCCTGGAACTAAGGGGCCATAAGGGTCCACCCAGGGGGTACTTCTGGGACATTTGAACTAAATATTTGTCCTCCAAATGTCCCAGTTTGAACAATTACTACCACTACCATGGGGGTTATTCCTGGGTCATAAGGGTCCACCCAGGGGGTACTTCTGGGACATTTCAGCTAAATCTTTGTCCCCCAAATGTCCCAGTTTGAACAATTACTACCACTACCATGGGGGTTATTCCTGCGTCATAAGGGTCCACCCAGGGGGTACTTCTGGGACATTTCAGCTAGATTTTTGTCCCCTAAATGTCTCAGTTTGAACAATTACTACCATTACCAGGGGAGTTATTCCTTGGTCATAAGGGTCCACCCAGGGGTACTTCTGGGACATTTCAGCTAAATCTTTGTCTCCCAAATGTCTCAGTTTGAACAATTACTACCACTACCAGGGGAGTTATTCTTGGGTCATAAGGGTCCACACAGGGGGTACTTCTGGGACATTTCAGCTAAATATTTGTTTTCTAAATGTCCCAGTTTGAACAATTACTACCACTACCAAGAGAGTTATTCCTGGGTCATAAGGGTCCACCCAGGGGTTACTTCTGGGACATTTCGGCTAAATATTTGTCCCCCAAATGTCCTAGTTTGAACAATTACTACCACTACCAGAGGATTATTCCTGGGGTATAAGGATCCACGTAGGGGGTACTTCTGGGACATTTTGGCTAAATATTTGGCCCTCAAATGTCCAAGTAGTACCCCCACCCCTAGCTTGATGCATACGTCCTCCTTACGTTGTATGTTAACTCCTCCGGTGGTGGTAGTGCTAAGTTCCATATGGGACATTTGGGAGACAAATATTTAGCCCAAATGTCCCAGAAGTACTCCCTGCATGGACCCGTATGGCCCTTTAGTTCCAGGAATAACTACCCTGATAGTGGTAGTAATTGTTCAAACTGGGACATTTGGGGGACAAATATTTAGCTCAAATGTCTTAGAAGTAACCCCTAGGTTGACCCTTATGGCACCTTAGTTCCAGGAATAACTCATGTGATAATGGTAGTAATTGTTCAAACTGGGACATTTGGGGGACAAATATTTAGCTCAAATGTCCCAGAAGTACCACCGCGTGGACCCTTATGGTCCCTTAGTTCCAGGAATAACTCCCCTGGTAGTGGTAGTAATTATTCAAACTAGGACATTTGAAGGATGAATATTTAGCTCAAATGTCCCAGAAGTACCCCCTAGGTGGACCCTTATGGGTCCTTAGTTCCAAGAATAACTCCCCTGGTAGTGGTAGTAATTGTTCAAACTGGGACATTTGGGGGACAAATATTTAGCTAAAATGTCCCAGAAGTACCCCTTGGGCGGACCTTTATGGCCCCTTAGTTCCAGGAATAACTCCCCTGGTAACGGTAGTAATTGTTCAAACTGGGACATTTGGGGGACAAATATTTAGCTCAAATGTCCCAGAAGTAACCCTTGGGTAGACCCTTATGGCCCCTTAGTTCCAGGAATAACTCCCCTGGTAACGGTAGTAATTGTTCAAACTGGGACATTTGGGAGACACATATTTAGCTCAAATGTCCCAGAAGTACCCATGGGTGGACCCATATGGCCCCTTAGTTCCAGGAATACCTCCTCTGGTAGTGGTAGTAATTGTTCAAACTGGGACATTTGGAGGACAAATATTTAGCTCAAATGTTCCAGACGTACCCTCTGGATGGTCTTCATAACCTTCATTGGCTTCCTGTCGCCTACAGAATTCAGTACAAAACTGCTCTCATTACACATCAATGCTTACATGGAACTTCACCAGATTATCTGAAGGATATTCTTATTCCACACTCATCCACCCGGTCGCTGCGGTCACAGAACAGTAATCTCCTTCACATTCCGAGAACCAAATTAAGGACCATGGGAGACCGGGCTTTCAGTGTGGCTGCCCCCCGCCTGTGGAACTCTCTTCCTGACTGTCTGAGGGTCCCACAGTCTGTGGTTGACTTTAAGAGCGGCTTGAAGACCTTTCTTTTCAACCGAGCATACTCTGCCTCCTCATGATTCTACTTTTGATCTTAGTTGATACTGTTATTGATTTTACTTGTTCTATTACTTGTTTTATTGACATTTAATTTCTGTTGCACCGTGTAGCACTTTGAGATTTTCATTAATGAAAAGTGCGTTATAAATTGAATTCATTATTATTATTATTATTATTATGGACACTTATGGCTCCATAGTTCTAGGAATACTCCCCCTGGTAGCTGTAGTAATTGTTCAAACTGGGACATTTGGGGTACTAATATTTCGACCAAATGTCCCAGAAGTACCCCCGAGTGGACCCCTATGGCTGGGTAAAACCCTAGCCGGTGCCCCCTCCATGCCTGGAGCCTGGAACCTTGTTCACCGGTCGAACATTGGTACTTACACTTAAGCCTTGAGTCTGGGGCACCGGTCGAACCTGCGTAGCCAGACTTATGCACCCCTCTCTGGATTAAGACAAGCATCTGTGCCCCAAGGACCTCCGTGATCATGGTGCTCCATCCAGACTAATACGGACATTTGGGGGACAAAGATTTAGCTCAAATGTCCCAGTAGTATCCGTCGGGCGGAGTTTTTCCATAGTAGTATAAAAGTATGATAATTTACACCAACACTGAAACACCAAACACCCCTAAAACACCAAACACCCAATGAACATAAGCATAAAATGAAATAATAAAAGTGTAATACTGTCCTGAGTTTTTGCATAGTAGTATAAAAAGTATATCTATAAAATAAACTGAAGGTTCTAGCATTGACATTTGCAAAGAGTGGCACAGCAGCATATGAGTTAATGTACACAGTATATGTATGAGGTAGTTGATGTTGGTATATAGGCAAAGTGGCATATGCAGTAAGGCACATAAGGCACATTTGGCATCCTTAGATAAGGCTAGTCAGAGAATGCTGTATATGTATCAGCAGTAGTGTAGATAAAAGTAGTGTAAATGTAAACAGTAGTAATAAATGTAAAGCAGTAGTAATAAATGTAAACCGTATTAATAAATGTAAACAGTGAATGTAAACAGTAGTATGACTATAGGCAGTAATGTAATACAAACATTAGTGCAAATATGAGAAGTAGTGCAAACTGAATGAGCACATGACCGAGAGTTTAGTGAATAACCCGTTTGATGACACAGAGTCCAGTGTTAAAAACTTTGTGTTGAGTGGTAATGTGTGAGAAAGTTTTTTGTGTTAAGGCAGTTCAAATGGGAGGGGAGGCAGAGTGTTTAGCATTCTGACTGCCTGATGAACAGAGCTGTCTCTCAGTCTGCTGGTACAAGCCTGGAGACGCCTCAGTCTCCTCCCTGATGGCAGCAGTCTAAAGCGGCTGTGTAGTGGGTGTGTGTGATCACCTGCCTTGCAGTGGGCTTTCCGAGTGAGGCGTTTGCTGTGTAAGTCCTGAAGTGAGGGCAAGGAGGTGCCAACGATCTTCTCAGCTCCTCTCACGATGCGCTGGAGGCTCTTGCGGCATGATGCAGTACATGCACCAAACCACACCGTGATGCAGCTGGTCAGGACACTTTCTATGGCACCCCTGTAGAAGGTGCACATGATGGGGGTTGAAGCTCCAGCCCTTTTCAGCTTGCGGAGAAAGTAGAGGCGCTGGTGAGCCTTCTTGGCCAGTGCTGCAGTGTTCCTGCTCCAGGACAGGTCCTTCGAGACGTGCACTCCCAGGAACTTGGTGCTGTCCACTCTCTCCACTGCGGTGCTGTTGATGGTCAGAGGGGCATGTTGTGCATCCCTCTTCCTGAAGTCCACGACAATCTCCTTTGTCTTCTCCACGTTGAGAGTGAGATTGTTGTGTCCGCACCACAAGGCCAAGCGGCTCACCTCGTTCCTGTAGTCCGTCTCATCGTTGTTGCTGATGAGACCTACCACTGTTGTGTCGTCCGCAAACTTGATGAAGTGGTTGGAGCTGTACGATGGTGTGCAGTCGTGTGTTAGCAGGGTGAATAGAAGGGGGCTCAGCACACATCCTTGTGGGGCCCCTGTGTTCAATGTGATGGTGCTAGATGTGTTACTCCCGATCCGTACTGTCTGTGGTCTCCCGGTCAGGAAGTCTAGCAGCCAGTTACACATTGAGGTGTTCAGCCCCAGACTGTCCAGTTTATGGATGAGCTGTTGGGGGATGATGGTGTTGAATGCCGAGCTGAAGTCGATGAACAGCATTCTAACATAAGAGTCCTTCGTGTCCAGATGTGTGAGAGCTGTGTGGAGGGCAGAGGAGATGGCATCGTCGGTTGAGCGATTAGGTCGGTATGCAAATTGGAAGGGATCCAGGGAGGCAGGGAGGACAGATGTGATGCTTTTCATGACTAGCCGTTCAAAGCACTTCATCAGGATGGGGGTGAGTGCTACTGGACGATAGTCATTGAGGCATGCGGGCATTACCTTATCAGTCAGTCCACTTCGGTGTAACATATGATATGGAAATTGCGCCCCCACGCAGTTCACCTGAAGCATTACAATCACACCTTTTAAGGCAAGTGAGTGTCTGCATCACCAGGGGGCCCCGCCCCCCCTGGTATAAAAGACGGTGATGCCTCACGTTCGGTCTCTCTTTGCAATTCACCTCACTTACAGCTGAACTTCGCAGGACGCCGTCTCGAGTGACTGAACTGCCCAACCAGGAGGTGAGCACGCTCCTTACTGAGGGCATCACTGAAGACTCCCCTGTGAGCACTTTGTTTAGCAGCCGCTAACTAAGTGTCGTCAATGTTTTTAGCATCTGCTAGACGTCCATCTCTGCTTTTTTGTCACCCAGTTAGCAGGACGCTAACTGCGCCACGCGCTTACCTGATAGCTAATGGAGCAAACGGCTAGCCCACACGAACAGTACAGCTAGAAGAATTCTTCGACAAACCCTGTTTAGCATTCGCTAACTGGCTTCCACTCGACAAACCTAGTTTAGCATTCGCTAACTGGCTTCCACTTTACGCCTTTTCTCGAAGATAGCTCTTGAGAAAGGCAAAAGGAAATCGAAGAACTCCAACAAGGCTATCAGCAGAACAGCAAGCCCTGGCTCTCGACCTTGTCCTAGCGCATGTGGCTACTTCATTTCGTCTTCGGACACGCACAAAGCCTGCCCGATATGTCTGGGAATGGTCCATGCCAAGACAGCTTTGGATTCCCCTGAGTCGTGTTCTCACTGCAGTCAGTTGCGCGAGAAGGTGCAACGGAGATGCGTGGACTTTGTGGCCAAGGCCATGGGCAGTTCCACCGTGGCAAGGGACCTGCTCCTCTCAGAGACTCTCACGCCTACAGCGGAGCTGGACGAGATGAAAGACAGCGGAGCACTAAGCTGGGGAGAAGAAATGGATCTTCATGACCTCGACGGGGACACGAGCACCGAATTCGACACAAGGGACTTGCTACAAACTGACAAGCTGTCGCTTACAGCCTCTGGTGAGCTGTCGGATGACGAGGCGGACAACGAGGAGGAGAGAGACATCGAGAACTTCTCCCAGGGAACCGCAGCAGCACAAGCGGAGTCGGATGGGTCCACTCCTGCTTTGTTCGAGCTGTGCCGCAGAGCTGCAGAGGCGCTGAAGGTAACTTGGCCAGAACACCCACCTCAACAACAGTTAACGAGGTTGGCAGGGAACTACTTTTTTTTACCAAGCAACAGGCTGCTATGAGACACAGGATGCCTGTCTTTCCTGACTTTCTGACAGAGCTAACACGCTCATGGACAGAACCAAGAGTGCCTTTGACACTGCCACTCTCCCAGTTCCTGAACATCGAGGGCATGGAGTCAGCTGGCCTGGCCCACATCCCACAGATGGATGAGACTTTGGCCACACACTTGGCCCCAAAGACATCGAGCTCGAAGCCCACACTACCCAACAAGCCATGCCACATGTCAGCTCTTCAACTTGAAAAGAGCTACCGTGCTCTGGGCCTCGTGGCTCGTGCCCTCAAAGGTGCAGGCTTATCAAGCTGAGAAGCTACAGGAGCTGCAGCAGACCACTTCAAAGAGGAAGGCAGCTGAGATCTTGGACAAAGCACGCAGAGCAGCAGACTTCATCCTCCACCTCACCGGGACAGCAGCCATCGCCCAAGGGAAGTGTATGGCTGAAACGGTGATTGCACAACGCCATTTACGGCTGACACTAATTGATCTCCCTGAGAGCCAGCGTTCCTTGTTCCTCCACCACGCCATAGAGCTATCAGGCCTGTTTGGCAGGGACCCAGAGAGGATCCAGTGCAGATGTGATCAGAGGAGAAAACAAGAGGAGGCTTTGCATTAAGGCATGCCAAGAAAACATTTCTCACAGTAGGCACAGAGGATAGAGGTGCTACACTTAGCTCTGAAGAGGACAAAGATGGAAATAAGATGAAATACATACATATGCACACACATTCCTTGCATACTTTCATTACAGACTCTGGAGTGTAATTATAACTAAAAATTAATTGTATGCTGCATGGTGAGTCTTTCTCTTACCTGATGCACTGCCCACAGCTGCTCCTGGTAAAGTGGACATGCATTGAGCTGATTCTGTGCTGCCAAAATATTTTAACAGTGCTCCTACAGAATTTCACATAACATAAGTTTGTGTAAAAATTGTTTTTTAGTCAAATAAATTATCATGCTCAACAGTCCACAACATATTGCCAACTCAATTCATTCATTCATTCATTCAACCTTTATTTATACAGGCTAGCCTCGTTGAGTCACGGGGACTCATTTACAAGAGGGACCTGTCTCACTCACACCAAACAACCATCCACTCTCACACTCACACCTAGGGTCAATTTAGAGTCACCAATCAGCCTAACAAGCATGTTTTTTGGTCTGTGGGAGGAAACCGGAGTACCCGGAGGAAACCCACGCATGCACGGGGAGAACATGCAAACTCCACCCAGAAAGGCCCCGGACTGGGATTTGAACCGGCAACCTTCTCGCTGAGAGGCAGCAGCTCTACCAGTTGTGCCACCGTGCTGCCCAACTCAAGCATAGCTATAAGCTGTTATTAATACATCAATATAGCCTGATGTAAAACATTTTGCTAGCAAATGTTATGTATTGTGAAGTTTTAATTATTGCTATCAAGCATTAGCAAAAATGCTGTTTTGAGCCAAAAAATAAATAAAAAGGGAAAAAAATGATATACAGTAGTGCCAATCACCAGAATCAACTCACATATAATTAAAACTTAGTTATTAAGTACAAACACTGTAGTCCAGACTGTTCAAGATTGCTAGCTAGCTTTTTCTCCATTAGCTGTTGCACAAATATTTTTTGATAAGAGACGTACTTTGTACAAACATACCTTTATCTTGCAGTTTTTTTCTTCTTCTTCTCTTTTTCTCTTCCCTTTTTCAGCCCATGAAGGATATGCCCTTTTTTGCGACATTATTTAGTGTTAGTTATCTCCACAGTTGCTTAATTAGCTTGGATGCATTGCGTACTTCACGTTGCATGAAAAGGAGCTGAAACGTGATCAATAGGGCCCGCCTAAGGGGGGGTCCCCCCAAGACGACCGGTCATTTCTTTATTTTCTTTTTTGAGCGATTCTACATAATCAAATATACATACACACAAAATATATGATTTATATGTTATACATATCAATATGAAAATAAAAATCTGAACTTTATGATGAAGTTGTGTTTAATAGAATCATAATAATAATAATAATAAACTTTATTTGTATAGCACCTTCCTACAATGCCTTGCATTGACCAAGGTGCTTAACAGGATAAAAAGATGAATAAACTGGAACAATAAATCAATGAAAATAGAATAAGAAACAACAGCAATAAAAGAAGGCAATGGAAATAAAAATGCTACATACTAAAATACCAAAAGTAATAAAAGTTACACACTGAAAGCTTTTTTGAACAAGTGGGTCTTCAGTCTGGTTTTGAACAGAGTCAGATCAGAGGTGGCACGCAGCTCAAGGGGGAGGCTGTTCCAGGCTTTTGGGCCGGCAACAGAAAATGACCGGTCTCCCCATTGTTTGTACCTTGAGCGAGGCACCTCCAGCAGGTGTTGACTGGCAGATCGTAAAGCTCTGCCGGGCTGATGGACTTTCAAAAGTTCTGAGATGTAGAGAGGTGCAAGTCCATTCAGAGCTTTGAAAACAAACAGCAGCAGCTTGAACTGTATCCTGAACTGAACCGGGAGCCAGTGTAGAGAGGACAGGACAGGAGTGATGTGTTCATATTTTCGTGTGTTGGTCAAAAAGCGCGCGGCAGAGTTCTGTACAAGCTGTAAACGGGAGATGGAGGATTGATTAATACCAACATACAAAGCATTACAATAATCAAGTCTGGAGGTCACAAAGGCATGGATGGCCTTCTCCAGATCACCACGGCTGAGAAATGACTTGACTTTGGAGAGCAGACGGAGCTGGAAAAAGCTGGTCTTGACAACAGAACTGATCTGTTTATCAAGCTTTAAGTTGGAGTCAAGCTGCACTCCAAGATTTCTGACCACCGGGTTGAAGTGGGGGAGGGGAAAACCAACACTGGGACTGGGAAGGATGTTGCTGGTGTCATCAGGTGCACCAAATAAAATGCATTCAGTTTTATCTGTGTTTAGGTGGAGGAAGTTTTGAGAGAGCCAGTGCTTAATGTCATTTAAGCAGTTGACAAGAGTGTTTGAACTGAGTGAGGGGTTGGGAGTGACTGGCAGATAGATTTGTAAATCGTCTGCATACATGTGAAAAGACAGGTTATGACGTGCAATGATTGATCCTAATGGCAGCATGTAAAGAGAAAAGAGGACTGGCCCTAGAATGGATCCCTGTGGTACGCCAGAGGTCAGAGGGGTTGATGAAGAGGAGGACAGATCGCCTATCATGACAGAAAAAGTTCTCCCAGACAGGTAAGATTTGAACCACTCAAGCACAGCTCCCTGGAGGCCAACCTGCTGAGACAAGCGGTTGATTAGTACCTGATGGTCGACGGTGTCAAAAGCTGCTGAGAGGTCTAACATCACCAGCAGAGCAGGGTTTTTTGCATCCAGAGACAGAAGAATGTCATTCTGCACTTTGAGCAGTGCAGATTCAGTACTGTGACGAGCTCGAAAACCTGACTGAAATTTTTCAAACAGGTTGTTGAGCTCTAGAAAAGATTGAAGTTGAATAAAAACAATCTTTTCTAGGACCTTCGATAAAAATGACAGATGGGAAACTGGCCTGAAATTAGAGAGAGCTGTAGGATCTAGGCCTGGTTTTTTGAGAAGAGGACTGACCACAGCATGTTTGAAAGCAGATGGCACAAAACCTGAAGATAGACAGGTGTTAATAAATGACAAAACACAAGGACCAATTACATCAAAAGAATGTTTGAATATTTTTGATGGAATGATGTCCAGAGAACAGTTAGTTGGTTTCATCTGCTGAACCACCTTGATGAGGTGAGGCAGTGAAACCAGGTCGAACTGGTCAAAAACAGCAGTGGTTATTGCAGAGGCACATGACTGGATGGTGTTAGATGGACTGACAATGTTCTGCCTGATAGAGTCTATTTTGTTGACAAAATAGCTCTGAAAGTCATCACAGGTAAACTGAGTGGCAGTTTTCAGAACATTGACAGATGGATTGATAACAGACTGGAGTGTGTTGAATAGCGTCTTCGGCCGGTTGGAGCTGGTGGTGATTAAATTGGAGAGGTACTATGACTTGGCCTGCTTCATAGCACTTTGATAATCACAGAGACAGTCTCTCAGTATTCCTTGGGACACATGAAGCCGGTCGCGCCTCCATTTTCGCCCTGCTTTTCTGCAACGTTGTCGAAGAGCCCGCGTCGTTTCGTTGAGCCATGGTGATGGTCTGTTTTTTGAAGATGCCTGTTTGAGAGGAGCGATGGAGTCCAAGATCGTTGTGCAGGTGTGATGGAAGGAGGTGATGAAGTCCTCAGGATGTAGAGATGGGTCCAGGCTGACAGCAGAGCAAAAGTCAGTTCTCTTAAAGGCATCAGTGAACTGACTTGGGGTGGATGGGGTGATGGAGCGGCAGAGACGTGCTGGGAGAATAGCCTTCGGTGCAGGAGAGGTGAAAAATTCAAATAATATGGGAAAATGGTCTGAAATACAGGTGTCCAGGATCTCCACAGCAGGTATTTGAAGGCCGTGGGAGATAATTAAATCCAGTGTATGACCCTGACTGTGCGTGGCCCCCGAGACCGACTGCGACAGGTTAAAAGAGTCCAGAAGGTCCTGAAACTCACATCCAAGCTGATTACTTGGGCAGCAGATGTGTGCGTTGAAGTCTCCATAGAAAAGCCAAGAGTCAAACTTTGGCAGCAGGTCAGTCAGTAGTTCTGAAAACTCACTGAGAAAGTTTTTATTGTATTGTGGAGACCGATAAAAGAGGCCACACAGCAGAGGTTTAGCAGATTCCAGCACAAAAAACATGATTTCAAAGCTGTTATAGTTTTTCTGAGGCAACATACAACACTTGAACGCCTCCTCATTGAACACAGTAGCGAGCCCTCTCCCTCTTCCAGCCCCACGCGGTGCGCTCAGATAAGAAAAAACAGGTGGGAGGAGTTCAGAGAAGCAGCTATGGTCTCCTGTTTTCTGCCAGGTTTCAGTAATCAGAAACAGATCCAGACGATGAGTTGAGATCAAATCACTTAATATAAAAGTTTTATTTGTGATCGATCTGGCGTTAAACAGTGCTGCACGGGTTGGAACGCAGCCAGTTACGTCACTCTCAGCACGAGCGAGCGGGCAGAGGTTCTGTTTAACGCAGCCTCGCTTCACAGTCCTCACCGGAGGACAAGATGGATACTGATCGCTGACGTCATGATTGATAGCAACAAGGCATCTGTGGTGACGAGCGAAGGAACAACGGACATCAAAGACGATGAATTCAGGAGATAAGTCAGCCGTCAGCGTGTTGTGAGACGAGAGATACTTTTTAAACCTCACCAGTACGCCTGCCCTCGTTCCGCGTCTTCTGCGTCGCTCGTTACGTGGCAACGTGGTCGCGTTGCGTTGTAAATACGCTGGAATGGACGCCAGGAACGGTGGAGGTGGAGGAGGCTTAAAATGTCCATATTTGCCAGTAGCCGGTGTGTTGATCAGCGAGAATTGGAGACTTAGAAGAGTTGAACGATCATAGACCAGAAGCAAGGATGCATCGTCGATGAAAAAAAGGCAGAACACGAACTGCAGTAAAAAGTTCAGGAGAGGAGTTAGATAGCAAGCCATAACAACCGGCGCCATCTTGAATCATATCATTAAAAAAAAAAACTGCTCCTCTTCAGAGGCCCCCTTGTGACCTTGGGAGTCCCAAGCGGTCGCTTACTTTGCTTATGCCTTGGGCCGGCGCTGTGTACATATATNTATTTGTTATTTTATCTTCTGAATAAGGGATACAGTTGGTAATAGTACCATAAAATCTTTCTTACAATTTTAAACCTTTAACAGTTCCATTTTGACTGAATATATTAACTCAGTTGTTCAATTACAATTTTATTATTATTATTAATAATAATCCTCGAAGGAAAATTACATTTTCTAGTACAGCCATCCATTATGAGAATTCCTACAAAAATAAGTTTTGCGTTTGTGTTAAAACGAGGACTGTTTTGAAGTTAACTGTTATAATTTTTTCAAGAATTAAACATAAATAAGTTAGCTCACATGTTATCTGTACGAGCAGTACAACAGAGAGAAACTGGCTGCTGTTTGATCAAGCTGATCAAAACAGATCTTGATACAGATCTTGATTATCGTAATATTATGACTTAATCGTTTTAATTTGACTTTTATTCTAATAGAATCTTGACACTATTCTCGTAATTATCAATATATGTGTATATATTGTTGTTTAATACCGTGTGCAGACTAAAGTAAATACCATCTAAGTACAGTAACTGTATCAATGAAATCTGAGGAGCAGGAAACCATAACCATAGTATGGCTGCCAACTCTCACGCAATGACCGTGAGACACACGCATTCGAGGGTTTTCACACGCTCTCACGCCGCATTCACATTCCTCACGCTGAAAACTGACCAACGTCAAAATCTCAACTCCGTTCCACTTCCGTATTGGGAAAATACATGAGTCCGCTCCACGTTTTCACCACAACCCTTGTGAAGCACATCCACGTTGTTATCCAGTCCGTATTTTTGCTCCAACCTTCCATCTACCTGCAAGAGTTTGCAGGAGTTTCCACAGAGAGCAGCAGAAAGTTACTGACGAAGCTGATGTAGCTCGGTGTTTGCGGTCTGACTCTTCCCAAGAGGAAAGGTGAGTGGATTAAATTACATTAATATCAAACATGTTAGAAAGAAAGGAAAAATTAGATGGACGGAGCAGAGAAACTAGGGAAATAAAGTTGATAGCCAAACGTGCTAAATGAACCATTACTGTACAGTATATGGTTTATTTAGCACGTTTGGCTAGCCGGATGTCTGCCTAGCAACACAAAGAGCAGGTAAGATTGAATTGAAAATTAAGAATAAACACAAGTAGATGGTATCTTGTTAACTGAGTACATTTATTAAACCAGCATGATGATTAACCATTTAAATCCTTTAAAGGATTCTAAAATGTCCAGTAAAATAATAATAATAATAAACTTTATTTGTATAGCACCTTCCTACAATGCCTTGCATTGACCAAGGTGCTTAACAGGATAAAAAGATGAATAAACTGGAACAATAAATCAATGAAAATAGAATAAGAAACAACAGCAATAAAAGAAGGCAATGGAAATAAAAAATGCTACATACTAAAATAACACAAGTAATAAAAGTTACACACTGAAAGCTTTTTTGAACAAGTGGAAATAAAAAGGCAATGGAAATAAAAAATGCTACATATTAAAATACCAAAAGTAATAAAAGTTACACACTGGAAGCTTATTTGAACAAGTGGAAATAAAAAGGCAATGGAAATAAGACCATCGGTGGGACAAAAGCAAAGCATTTTGTTTTATTTAACAAACGAACAAAATCAGAAAAGACAGAGAGAAACACAACCAACAGAACAGCAACAAGCAGAAGAGCAACAGAAGAATACATGGAAGACCAGGAGACAGGACAGGCAGAAGAACAGCAACAAACAGTGTCCCCCAAGAGCAGCAACTCTCAGCAAATTATTCATGATTATTTTTGATAACTAATATTACAAGTGAGTATGGGGGAACCCAATATGGTGCTCACCTCCTGATGAGAAACCTGCTAAGTTTTATTAATTTTATTAAGAATGACTTTCCCAGTAGCCCAACACCACATTCATTCAACCTTTATTTATACAGGCTAGCCTCGTTGAGCCACGGGGACTCATTTACAAGAGGGACCTGTTTCACTCACACCCAGGGTCAATTTAGAGTTACCAATCAGCCTAACATGACTTCTTGTCCAATATGTCTCTCTGATCATTAGCATAACAGTATTTATGTTAGCTCTATTTGTTTGGCAGGAAGAAAGCTGAACATTGGCTTCACCACCAGGGCTAAGCTGAACAAGTTGCTAGATGATGGAGACATCACACCACAACAAATAACTTCCATGAGGCTGCTTTAACATTTCTGCTCAGAGCTGTAGACTATGCCATAAAGAAGCTGCCCCTACAGGAACCACTACTGAGACATGTAACGTATGTTGATGTTCGACAGAGGTCTGAATGCAGCATAGATGACGTCCTTTACTTTGTTGAGAGGTTAGGGTTTTTCAATAATTACTACTTATCTTGAATTTTACAAGGCATTTTGTCTTTATGTAAATGAGATTTCCCTATGTGGCTTTTCTTTTAAAATGCTTTTATTTATTTTCTGCTGTTGGTTGATGACTATCAGAAAATAAAAAACGTGTAACTCTTTGCTCATACATAGGTTTCCCCACCTGCTCCCCTACCATGGACCAGAGGAGCATGAGCTACTGGCAGAGGAGTTTCTGGAGTACCAGACAATGACGTTGCCACCACTGCAGCACCCAGAAGAATTTGAAATGGAGAGTTTCTGGGCTGAAATGGCTATATGGAAAGATAAGGTAAAGCTTATTTTTTAACACCAAGAACACAGTAGAAATAGCCTCTCAAACATTACTGATACCTGTACATTTGAAGCACTATGGAAGATACAGTGATACAGGGATCAATTGGCTAAAGGACTTAAAAGAAAACGTCACTTGGGAGCATATTTCCATTGTATTCTTGGTTCATTTGTCACAGTTGACAGGAGTACTCAGATTTCCAAGGCTTGCTGCACCTCAAAGCTGGTCCTCGTCCTCCCACATTCAAATGCTGATGCAGAGAGGGTTTTTTCGGTGGTGGGCCTCAACAAAACAAAGACTAGGAATAGCTTGGCACTAGATGGTACCCTCTCCTCCATCATGGCTAGAAAGATGGCTGATTTGGAGCCATGCTTGAAGTGGGAGCCGTCATCTACAATCATCAAGGCCTCTAAGAAGGCCACAGGCCTGTACAACCAGTCACACAAAATATGAGACTTGAGGAATTCCAGCTGTTTCCAGCTTTTTGTGTGAACACACAGTTCAAAACACTTAAAATTCAATTGTTTACAACTCATCTGCTTACCATTTAGGCACTGTATGTATTTATGTGTTTTGTTGCTGTTTCGCTGTTGATATGTACATTTTCTGCTAAACCCACTGGAAAATGAAGAATGTCTCTAACTTTCCTCTTGTCATTTTTGACTAAACCTACATCATAAAATGCTCTTCATACAATGTACAGTAACAGTTAAAACACAGTCAAAAAGGTGGTAAATACTAACATTTATGGAGGACTTACTGACATTATTAGAAATAAAAGCAGAAATATATAAATAGACCATTAAATGAATATATGCACTTAAAGTTTAGTTTAAAACAAAGCAAACAGGAAAACACCTGTGCTTTTGTTTTAAACTAAACCTTAAACTAAACTGAGGCAGCACAGACATCTGCATGTGGATTCTGCTTTATCCTGTCTGTTGACCAATAGGAGAAGAGCTGATCCAGGAAAGGTTTCCTTTTTTATTTAATTGGTGCATTTTAAGTTATTTATTGGTTTTTATATGTTTTAGTTATTTATTCATCCATTAATATATTTCTTTCTACTTTTTATTTCTAACTATGTCAGTTTCGGTCCTCCATACATATTCAAATATGAAATAGTATTTCAATCTGACACAGATCTATAAAGTAGAGTGTAGGGAGTCATTTTCAGTCAATTTCTATTGTAGGATGTAGCCAACAGGATGAGGGCAGGTGAAGCTCACCAGCACAATCAAACCCTGTTGCCGCGTTGCCGCCGCGCTGCCGCCGCGTTGCCGCCGCGTTGCCGCACCCCCCCCCCACACACACACACACACAAACAAAATTCTCACTCTTTGGCTTTTTGAAAAGTTGGCAGCCCTGAGACTGTAGCTTAAATACAATCTAGAGAAAGTGTTATGCCTTACCTGTGAAAGGTAATTCCTTCTGATTTTGATTTGAAATCTAAATGGTTACATTCCAAGCCGCACAACTACACAACTACGAGGCATTTTGTTTTCTCCCGTCTCCTCCTCCAATATGGCGGCGACGTGGTTACGCCGTTCAGCTTCCGATGGGGCATCTAGTGTATATATCTATGAGCAGAACAACAAACACTGACGTCAGAACTGATCAACTTCCGGGTCTGGGTGAACATCACTTCCGTTAGCTGCTGCTCTTCAAAATAAGAGCTCGAATTGAGCATCTTTAGTTTCTGTGTTCCCATGAAAACTTGTCAATATTTCACTGAATTTAGACCCATCTGATGTAGTTTAAGAAAGAATAGTATTTATTCAGCACATATTCTAGAATAATAAAGTTCAGTCTTTGCATTTAAACAGTGGTATTTTTTCTTAAATATTGGGTTTATCTTCTCAAGTGTCGGACACTTAAGAAAAATATACAAATAAATAAAATGAACATTCATATTTCTACTTTAAAACGTTTTATTTTCAAATATAGTGTTTCAAAGCACAGCTGTGAGGACTTGATCCAGATCTATAGATCAATAGATATCAGTTGTGCATTAGAAGAAACAGCTGCTGTGCAGATGTGTGTGGGGCAGATCACATCTGTGTTCAGCAGCATCCAGTTTGCCTCATGCAACAGGTCAGAGAGAGTCCTGTCCAGCACCTCAAAGGTGAGACAGGTCTGCCCCATGTACTGGAACCAGTCCTAGAACTGGACCAGGTTACAGGCTCTGTGTTCAGGACACTGATCATGTTCATCAGGAACATCTGGAAAACAAGACGAGGACACAAACTAGATGATGTCATGAAAGATGAGCAGCTTGTGGTGCATCTTCAAGCAGAGCAGAAAGAAAAGTGTTGAATCTTCATGAACACACGTCTGGGATCAACCTCTTTATCAGAGTCCTGGAAACATCTGGATCCTTCTTCAGGATCTGAACAGCTGCTGTCTCCTTGGTCTTCAGGCTCAGACATTTGTCCACTTGGACAAAAACAGCCTTCAGCAATAAACTCCAGGACGGAGTGATGAGAGGAGCCGCCGAGCAAAGTTTGACCAGCTTTAATGTGTCAGCTTTAGTCAGTGTGACTGTGGACAGAAACTTGTTCAAGTTCTTTTTTCTTTTTGTCATTCCAGACACATTTAAATCACAGAGACATCAAATCACATTTCTTCATCAAATAAACAACAATCAGGTAGAAAAACTGTCATCAAGTCCTAAAGTTCAGCCATTCTCTTAGAAAAAACATCAAATAGTTGTGTAACATCATTACATGTTGTATAAATATAGAATACAGGCTGATCCATGAATCAAATGAGATCAACTTTATTAATAAAGCAGATTTAAACAACAAGAGTTGACCAATGTGCTGAACAACAAACTCCAAAATAACATCCATAAAACAACAAAGTGAAGGTGTTCAAACACAACATTTAAGAACAAGTCCAAATCTATTCTTAAAGGAGTCAATGAAAAAAGACTTGAGCTGCTAAAATCATTGGAAGCCAAAGGAAATGAACTTTTCAGTTTGAAACGTCTCAATCCAGAGGCTGAACATGATGGAGAGTAGAAGACTGTTGAGGCTCTTGTTGAATTCTTTCACTTTGAATTCTTCAACTTCACGTGGATCAAACTGGAACACATTTCTAACTATTTCACTCCTTTGATTCTGTCAAACAGATGTGAGCAAGAGGAAACAGCTGTTAAAGGAACACTGGCCTCAACCACCACATGCTGCTGAAATCACTTGTGGACAATATTTTCACTGATGATCCACAGAAAAGTCATCTTGTGTGCAGCGTTCAAAATCACTTTTCCTGCTGCGTTCATGTTTCCACTTTGTTTTCACAGCAGATGTTTGCAGCAAAGTGGACTTTATTTCAGCTGATGTGTCCCGAGTGTTTGAGTCTGAGACCAGAGACATGTTGGAGTCTGCTCACAAGAAACACTTCAATGAACACGTCCAGCTTCAAGTGTCTCACAGAAACCTCTGTTTGTCTTTCTCTAAAGTCTTCAGAGTGGACAATCAAATGATGTCCTCGCATCACTTTTCACATTTAGGACACAATTTAAAACAGCAGCACAAGCAGCTGTTTGATGAAACACTATGTGACTCCATGAAGCATCAAATATTCTACATTTAGCTGCTGATGAAGGAAAGAAAATCATTTTGACTTTGAAAACATCTCAACTCTGTGAGTTCAGTCAAAAAACACAAACACAAAAACACTTTTGGATGAAAAAACATTTGAGTGTTTCAAAACATGAAAGTAGTTTCTATGTTGAAACATTTCCAGATGTGTTTTTGAACTGTTCCTCTGGATCATTCAAACATCTGTTTATTGTCTGTCTGTCCATCCATCATCTAAAGCCTGAGCTTCACAACCAAACATTTCTGACAAACACTGAACCAAAGGTTCACTTTGAAATGAAGCTTTGAACTATTTAACATCAACTTTCACATTCGTTAACAAAACTTTGTGATTTGATGGAAACATGAGTTTTGGAAACTTTAAAAATAAAAAGATTTAATTACAGTCATAAGATTTTTGATGTCCAAAGAATGATTTAGATTTAAATGTCTTTGTGTTTGACTATAAAATGGACAAAAATGTCTCCGTTGAGCTCAAACTGGTTTCTGTGGAGTTTTGGATCTTTTGAATCCAAATCATTGGATCTGTTGATGTTCACTGATTTACTAAACTCAAACCTCTGATGGATTTCTTGAAATGTGCGCAGGTTTCTGTGAGGAAAACATTGAACATTTACATTTGCAACAGTCGCTGGATGTGCTGAACAAAACGTTGAACTTTGTGAAAAACAAACATTTTATTTCTTGTATGTTTAGAAGTTCAGAGTAAAAACACTCAGCACAAAGTCATGAAGAGCGCTCCAACAAATCAGGAAGTCAAAAACTAAATCCTTCAAGTTTGTTCTCATCTCGATGCTTAATGCATTCCTCATTAAAGAATTATCAACCAAAATGGAGCCAGCTGCCAACTAGCATGTGTTTGTTTAGCTGCGGAAACAGCCGAAGTGACAGAAAATAGGTGAACAATGTTGACGTGTGTGGAAAAGTTGTTTGTGATGGAGAACAGTTTGAATTTGTTACTTTGTGTTTATGTTCTAATTTGTTGAGTAAAGTTTGGCAGCAGATAAATGATGACTTCTGTTTTATTATTATTATAGCTGCTTTACTCATTTTGTCTCTTTTATTTAGCGTTTAGCTGCAGATTCATTCTTATATTTCCACCTAAACGTCTTCTAGGAGATTCTACGCTTGTCCCATTCCTCCATATTTGTTGACCTCCACAGACTCCAGCAGACAAATGGAGCTCCATCATGTGACTCCAGTTTCCACATGATGTTTGTCACATTCAGCTGAGTGCTCTGTTTACACACAGTTTGTAGACACATTTCAGAATTACACATGAATATATGTGGAAAACTACCGGAGTCAACTGTTTCACACTGGAGGAGAACATTTT
>JBBPBX010017051.1:25550-42549 GCA_038048925.1 Garcialebias charrua | reverse complement strand
GAAAAGTAAGAAGCTGGACCAGGTCACAGGAATAAGGGACAATATTCCTTTCCATGCACCATACTTCAAAAACATACCATTTGCGAGCATAGAGAGTCTGTGTTGACATTGCTCTCGCTCCCTGGATCATGTTTACCACGTTGCTGGGGAGGCCTGAGGCCATCAGTTTGTTCCTTTCAGCAACCAAGCTGAGATTTGCCACAGTCCTGGACGTAAGTGGAGAGGCTGCTCGTGTGGTTGAGTCAGCAGGCCCCTGGAGGGGAGCAGCTGTCAGTGTATCAGCATTGAGCATACCTCCGAGGGCCATGGGCCCCATGGCCATCTGGGGGCCAAAAATATTAGGGAGGGGTCCCTCCTGCATGTGTGCTCCCACATCACCCGAATTGGGGGTGTGGGAGGAGAGGTGCAACGCAGCACCCCTGCTGGCCAGCCGTGGGCCAGAGCGTCTGCATTTGCTTCGTTTAGTGAGAGGCACGGGACGTAGAGCATGCAGGTTTTGTATGCGACCAGACCTTCGGATTCCAGGCCTCACCGTGGCTGGATCTGGTTCACAAGCCTCCGGTTCCATCACTGCTCTGGAGCTGGCTTCGATTCCAGGGACCTGTATTAGGCATGCTTCCCCTAAGGACGTGCCTTGACCAAAGTGGTGGTGACCCGTGCGCCCAGAAATACGGTAATCTGAGTGCTTTTCTGCAGTTTTATGATGTAGCTGAAAACCTCCCGATAAGGGGTCGTTATTTAAAGGTGGAGCTGGGCTAGTGCGCTAAGCTTGGTCATAGATTTCAGGTCCACTGATCGTGTGCGGCCTGCTGGTTTTACAGGTTGGAAAGCCAGTCCCAGTTTGAGCGCCTAAAGCTGTAAAATTTTTATTTTTCTGCTCAGCACCTACAGACCTGGACCATTTCATGAGGTCCAGACTCTCTTGGGCACGAGGAAGAATTATCAGAGTCGGCCAGGGTGCATTGCTTGTATTATAACGACATTTATTTACAATTTCTGCAGCATTACTGTCGTCTTCCCTTTCAGCATGTGTGCACAACCCGGGCTTGCAGGTGGCTGCAGCGACCCCGTGGGCTGGTGCGGTCATCCACTGAAATGCAGTTGGGGGCCATGACAGTCCATCGTCCTGGCCACCGTGTTCAGTCGACACGCTCTCCGGGCATGCGGACGTGCTATGAGCTTGGGGGTTTGTGTATTCTCTGCCCCCCGAGCTACTGCAGCACAGGGGGTGAGTGTGTGACTCCCTCCATGCGGCCTTGTGTGAGCCGATCTGCCTGCCTGCGGATGCCGCAAGGTCTGTCTGCTGCAGACAGTCCCGGGGCACCCTGCTAGGGTTCATTGTTCTGACCTGGCACCCCGTACACCGTGAGGGAGGGGGGGTGGCAGCCCTCTCCCTTCATAGCGATTGTTTTCAAAAGGGTGCTGTGTTGTTGTTCATCATCATCATCATCTTTTTTTTTTTAGTCAAGAACCAGGACAAAACTGTTCTTTGGTACTTTTATTTTGTGTTTTGTGCAACAACATTTTGTCTTTATTTCACACACAGCAGAACATTCATGTTTTGTGCATACATTAATGTCACCAGCTTTTTGTAGTCTTTTACAAATAAAGCCTGGGCAGATAAAGTTAGGTTCCCGTACCCGTTGGGCGGACGAACCAGCAAAACTGTGAAGAGGGCCCGCTTCGTCAGGCCCGCTTCTGTCTCCCATCACGGTTTGTCAAGAAGTCCTCGGCGAGACCGCTTGGCGAGGAACGAATCTGTTCCTGCTCCAGGACTGACCGGCCTGAGGTGGACCTGCTGGGGGTCTCTGCCAGTGCTCCCCGTCGTAAGCCGGCCTCTTCTGCGGGGGACGACGTGTGGCTGAGCGGTGTCGAGGCTGCATGGGTCTGCTCCCGCTTGTCTCCCTGGGGGGGGGGCAAAAGCTTTCCTTGGCATGCCCTCACGGAGGGCTTCAGCCTGTTTGCGCCTCTGTTCCAGCCTGGTCTGGATCCGGTCCAGAGCTCTCCCGAAGAGTCCCGTCGGCTCGATCGAGTGGTGCAAAAAGGGGACCCGCTGACCTTCCGGAAGGTCCGTCAGGGTCATCCACAGATGACGCTGGGAGATGACCACTTCAGCCATACATCTCCCCTGTGCAATGGCTGCCGTCCCTATCATCGGAGCACAAAGTCAGTGGCCCTGCGGGCTTCCTCCAGCACCTCAGTCGCAGCCTGCTTGTCTATTGTCACCTGGAGCTCCTGCAGCTTCTCTGCCAGATACAGCGAACCCCCGACCTACAAACGAGTTAGGGAGTTAAGAACGGTTCGCAGCTCGATTCTGCCGTAGGTAGGGGGTGAAAATTATTATTTTTTTTTAATTATTCATTCATTCAACCTTTATTTATCATGCTAACGGAGCGTGCGCACACATTTAAGCATGTACAGTAGTGTACTGTAATGTTAAACATTGCTATTCACATTTACAGAATAAATAAAAATATATTTTCTTACTTTGAGATGGTCAAAGCCGACATCTTAGGTTGCCATGCGTTGATTGTTGTCGGGCCGAGCAGCGCGGCGGCCGGCCAGTGAACCACCGCAGCTGCTCCAGACCTGTGTTAGCTAGCTGGCTAGCTTCTGCTAGCCAAGCCATGAGCTGGTGTTGGAGCGGCGGCGCGATCAATCTGCAGCTGCTGCTGCTGCCTGAGACATCCACAAAGTTCACAGAGACGTTTCCAGCTCGTAATTAATCCATATGAAGCCATCCTGGTCACCAGTCTTCGGCCGGCTACCGTGTTAGCTCCCGTGTTAGCTTCTGGAGCTAGCCAGGCCAGAGCCTGGCCGGAGGTGTTCGCGCGGCGGCCTGGCACGATCAGCGATAAATCCGCTGCTGCCTGAGACATCCACAAAGTTCACAGAGACGTTTCCAGCTCGTAATTAATCCATATGAAGCCATCCTGGTCACCAGTCTTCGGCTGGCTCCCGGGCAGCTAACCTAAAATGGCGTCCGGTGTTCTGTGACCGGAGACCCCAGTGACTGAACCTAAAATGGCGTCCGGTGTTCTACATTAATTTGTGACCGTGTAAACTGAAGACCTACTTCCTGTTGCCCAAGATTGCTCAAAAATGATCAGAAATGATCTTTTTTATCATAATTATTATTTATAAAGCCTTTAAAACAACCACAGCTGCAACAAAGTGATGTACACATGAAATTAAGAACATTTAAACACAAAAAAAAATTATTATTATTTTTTTTTAATACAGTAATTTCATATTTTTATTAAATATGATATGTTCGTAGGTCCCGTTGTTCGTAGGTCGATGGAGTCGTAAGTGGGGGGTTACCTGTACGCTTGCATCATGGCGGAGGCATTCATCGCACGTGCCGCGAGGCCCTGAGCTCTTAAACACTTTTCGATCTGTGCACCTGAAGCTCGACAGGCTTTGCTGGGCAAAGTTGGTTTTGTTCCAGAAAATCTTGGGGCCAGGTGAGACGCCAGCATGTCCTCCATCTGTGGCACATTGGCCATTCTTGCTGCTTCCATTCCAGCCACGTCAAGGAACTGGTAGAGCGGGAGCAACATGGGAGCCTTGGGTTTAGCCCAGGTGCGAGTAAGCTCCGTGAGGAAATCCGAGAAGATGGGCATCTTGTGCCTCGTTGTCGACTGCTACTTGGCATAAAAATAATTCCCTGCCAACCTCGTGACCTGTTGACGAGGTGGAGGTTCCGGCCACAGGATCTGTAGTGCGTCCGCCGCTCTGCGACACAAGTCGAACAGTGCGGGGATCGAAGTGTCTGTCTCCGGCAGAACTGGTGCCGGGTTCTGTGAGAGGTCCTCTTCCTCTCCTTCATACTCGTTGTCGACTTCATCATCAAAAATTTCACCTGAGGCTGCTAGCGAGATCTCATCCGCGTTCATCATGCCTCAAGTGTCAAATTTGGCTGTCGAGTCCCCGACGGGAGCCGCCATGTCCGGGCTGTCCGCCCATTCGACCCATCCACTGTCTTCCAGATCCATGCTCTCGAGCTCCGGCGTGGAAGTGAGAGCTTCTGTGAGGTCCGGGTCTGTTGGCGCCGCAGCAGCGCCCATGGCTTTGGCCATGATGTCTACACGGTGTCTCCTCATCGCCTCCAGCATCTGGCTGCAGTGTGGACAGGAGTTGGGGGCGTCCAACGCCGTTTTTGCGTGCAACATCCCCAGGCAGACAGGACAGGCCTCGTGGGTGTCCGTCGCCAAAAGGGAATATCAGCAGCCGCTGGGGCAGGCGCGCGAGCTGGGACTCGCCGTCCTGCTAGCCTTTTTTGTAAATCTTGGTTTTCGCTTTCCCTTCTCGGGAGCCATGGCCGAGAAGAAACAAGCAAGTTGTCTTAAAATCCTTGTCCGAGATGTCTCCTCCGTCGCGTCGCTTTCGCTGGCTAGCCTGCTACTCTTTAGCAGGGTAGCGATGTGACGCAGTTAGCGCCGTCGAGCGAAGCAGCTGCGGAGAGAAAAGAGAAGAAAACTTCGAGGTTAAGGAAAAATGTGCTGGACTAGCTTTCGCCAGCCCAGCGATACGCAGGAAATTTCTCTGTATGCTCAGCGTAGGGAGCGAGCTCACCTCTAACGAGCGATGTGTCTACAGAGAAGTCCCACGAAGTTCAGGTTTAAGCGAGGTGAAGGGTAAAAAGAGACTTTTTGGATGGGCGCTTGCGTCTTAAGTCCCCAGAGGGCGGGGCCTCTGGGGTGACGCTGACGCCCACTGCCGTAAAGGTGTGAATGTATTCCTTCAGGTAATCGCGCGGGGGCGCCATTCCCATAGCAATAGTGTTGCACCGAGTGACCTGACTGATAAAGGGAACTGTATAAATGAGAGCAGATTTTCAAAGACAGTTGTTAAAAATATTTGTAAAAACAAAGGTGAAGAAACAGAAAGAAATGTAAAGGGATAGCATTCTGCAAAATGCAAATGGGATGAACTTGCTAGTTACAACAGATGTGATCTAGTGACCCAACAGACATAATTAAGTTTTTTTTATGACTGTCAGTTAAAAATGGTGAGCTGTGAACATGAACTAGTTCATTTGTGTCTGTCAGCTGATTTTTTATTTACATTTACAGGTAGTCCCCGATTTACGAGCGCTCTGATCTACGAGGTTCCGGACTTACGAGCTGGCGAATTATTGGAAAAAACGCAAAAAATACTGAGTTTTCCTGTGTTTTTTCACCACAGTTCGTTAGCTAAACATGTGGACACACGTTTCCGATCATTTTTATGCACTCATAAGCAGTTTTTCGATGAAAAACGAGTGTTCGTAGTCGCGCTAGCAAAACCGTTCCAATTTACGAGCGAAATTCCGGACTTACGAGAAGCGTGGCGGCCGTTCCAAATTACGAGATTTCCGGTTTACGAGCGCCTCGTTGTAACGGATCTCGCTCGTAAATCGGGGACTACCTGTATATTGTCTCTACTGTTTATTGTCTCACGTCTATTTGAATTATCATGTGTCTTTCTTTTGTTTTTATTGTCTTACACCTCTGTCTGCTGTCCTACATCTGTCCCTGCTGTCCTGCATCCTTCTCTGTGGTCTCATGTTTGTCTGGACTGTTTAATGATGGTGCCTTTTGTCCATGTTGTGTATTTGTCACTCACCAGGCTGTCCTCCACCTGTTTGTCATGGACAGCAGTTCTGAGCACAAATGTCAATGACTGTTTATGTATTTGTGACTCTGATTGATTAATTGATTGATTGATTGATTGATGCTTCAGGCCTCCAGTAAGTCGAGCGGTGCCACAGCCTGATAAACTCCAGAAGAACAATGTGTCCAAGAAGAAGAGAGTGATCGAGGTATCTCTCTGTTTGTCTCAGAGACCACATACCTTCCTCTGACATCTGTCCTCATCTTCTTTCTGTTTCCTCTTCATCTTTTGTCTGTAGGAGCTAGTTCTGGATCACATCTTTGGTTTCCGGGGCTTTGACTGTCGCAACAACCTACACTACCTCAATGATGGCACTGACATTGTCTACCACACTGCTGCCACAGCCATTGTCCACAGTCTCACCAACGGTAACCATGACAACATATATGCATTTGCAGTATGAAGAATTTGGATTTTCTAAGGATTGTGACAGTACTTGTTTCCTATGTGATACTAGTGAGTCAGAAGAATCCATCACTGCGCTTGGGTTAATTGCAGAGAAAATTGTAATGCTAAAGACAAACAAATAAAGCTGTGCCCTTCATACGCTTGAAATCATACCTGATGTTCTTGTCACACTGTTTTCAATCCTTCTGAGGATCTGGTGTCTCTTCTCCGGTGGTTTATTGTAGTCCAACCACAAAGTAGGATGCAGGTTTTCCTCTGTCGGCCATTTGTTAACAAAGTGAAATGAGCTCACAGACAGTTTTTTTGTGTGATCGTTTCAAGATCAGATTTTTCAGCCACATTCTTCTAAATTCCTTATCTGTAGGTAGATTATTATTTTTTCCTACATATAGAAAATCTGTAGTTTTTTTGTTGTTGTTTTGTCCTCCCCCAACCCCTCACTACACACACACACACATAGGAACACTCTTTTTGTTTTGGGTCCGTGTTGAAAATATTGGACCTCAACAGGAGCGTCTGCGTTGGGATGGCCAAATGGTCCACCAGGTCTTTACTGATGAATTTCTGCTCAGAACCGGTGTCACTAGGGCTTAAATAGACATCCTTTCAAGATCATGGGCAATAACAGCTGGCAAAGTTAATTGGGAAGCGGGAGAAATAGTTGAGCTTCCCACCTGTATCTTCAGCTCCCTGGCGGGGACGGCTCATCTTCCCCGAAGCGGACAACAAGCAATAAAGTGCCCTCTTTCCCCACAATAAATACAGGCTTTACTTACAATTCTCCTCTGCCTCTCCTCAGGGGTGAGACAAGTTTGTCCAATCAACCTGCATAGGCTCAGGTTCCTGTTCTGGTTCTGGTTCTGGTTCTTCAGTCTGGTCATGGGAAAAGTAATATGTCGATGTAGGATGTACCCCAGAAGTGCATGGGAACTGGGAGTTGTAGTTCAACTCTCACTCCCTCTCATAGAAGCACTTGTATATATGTGCTGCTAGCAGGATTGGTTCATCTAGACTCTGGGATTCATCTCTTGTGGCTAGCTGATCCTTTTTCTTTTCAGAAAGAGAATGTAAAAAAATACCTTGGAAGGCTGTTTTGTTCCATCTGGTCAGGTCAGCCTTGATCCTGAACTGAAGGGTATGCTTGGAGACGGGGTTTCTCCCCTGTTTGTGATTTAGTAGCCACTTTACTGCCTCCACCCGGAGAGGGTGGTCAAACAAAAGTTGAAATTCTTCAAGGATGTAGGGGGAAGGCAAAGACTTGAGGGAATGACAGTCCATATAGAAGTGAGCCCAGCGTAAGGCATCCCCTCATAGTTGGCTAATAATGTAGAATATTTTAGCTATGTCTGAAGAAAATAAAGTTAGTTCTCTCTTAAACGCCAGTTTACACTGGAGTAAGAATCTACCACATAAATCTGGGTTACCATCAAACAGTTCAGATGGTTTGAGTTATTTTCCCAGTACAGCCATAGCAGCAGGAGGGACAGTATGGTCTGGGGTGACGATCTCTGTAGGGGAGCTGGAGCAGGTGGAATTAATGCTGACAACTTCTTGTTAGAGAAAAACACCATACTTCCAGACTCTTGATGGTTAGACTGAATAGTATTCAGCTGCAAAATAACTTTTTCAAGTGTAGCATCAAGTTTGTCTTGATGCTATTTTAACCCCTGCAGATGGCCGCGCTGGAGGCAGCAGCAGCTTCACGGGCTCCCAGCTCATTCATAGTTTTTGAAGGGTCTATTCGAAGAAGTTAAACAATTAAAATTACAAATAGGACATAAAGATAAAAAAAATAATCGAATTGGAGCGAAAACTGGATGACCTTGAGCAACACACAAGACAAGATAAGCTTGTCATCACAGGACTTGAAGTAAAGACTCGCTCTTATGCAAAAGTTGTTTCTGGTGCAAATACGACAGAAGCTGCATCACACCAGGACCTAAGGACCTTGGAGGAGCAGGTGTGACTTTTTTGCAAGATAGGGATATAGACATTGATCATGATGCTATTTCAATGTGCGGGGGAGTGTGTGTGGGGGAGGTGGGAGCTGGGGTTCATCCCCCAGAAATTTTTGAATAAATAGATGCAATATCCTGCATTTTGGTGTATTTTAATGGGTCGTTAAACATCCTATGTTTACCAACATTTGTAAACACTCTGCTTCTGTCAAGGAACCATCAAGTAAGTCGGCCTAGGAACTGAGCCCAACTCTGTCCCTTCTCATTGTTGTCTGACTCCAGATGTGAACCCTTTAGGCGCCTGCCTGCGGCTTTGAGCTCCTGTCCATATATGACTGCCTGGTTATCTTGACACTCTCCCCACACCACTCTTTTAGTGGCAGAGATTTTTTTAAGGGTAGACGCAAAAATAATAATAATAATGAATTCCATTTATAATGCACTTTTCATTAATAAAAATCTCAAAGTGCTAAAAAATGCTGCTTGAAGAGACAGATCGTGGCTGTTTTGTTTAAAATTAGTGTTTATGTAATTACTTTCAGTTTACATATCCAATATAAGGTTTATTCATTCAAGGCAGTCATATTTGTTCATCACTTTATTATTAGTAAGCCTGAGAGTTACTGGATATAAGCCAGATCCGAGCAAACAGTTAACACCGTGTCAAAATAAGAGAGTTTCCAGATTCTGTTCTGACAGGATCCAGCTCAAATTAAACACTGCACAGGTACCTGAACTCAGAAATGCTATTTTAGTAAACTTTATGGTTGTTAAATAAATGTGAACAAAACAAAAACAGCATTTTATCTGGTAAACTGAACGCAACTTACTTTCACATAAACCATGGTTGTGCTCCACTACCATGCTTACTGCCACTTCCGGTGACTGGCAGGAAGTTGTACCCATAATCATTTATACAATAGAGCCCCCAGGAATAAGGTGGATAAAACACAATACACACGTAAAAGCTGCAAAGGAAAATAAGTAAAGTTTAATAACAGGAGGAAATTATTGCACTTTTAGTGATGTGTTATGGATCTTTGTGCACTACAGGAACTCAGAGTTTCTACCTGGAACACACAGATGACATCTTGTGTTTAACCGTCAACCAGCATCCAAAATACAAAAATATCATTGCCACTGGACAGATCGGTATGCTGAACATTTATTTACATATGTGAGATTAATGTTTTTTTTATGCTCTTTGTGCATGGCTGTGTGTTTTTCTACTAACTTCACTTGCTTTTCCCTTTTCTGCTTCCTGTTTAACCCATCTGATTTACTTTGTTTTTACTGACAAAATTAAACCAGCTGAGCTCCCTGACCCACAAGAAACTGGGCAAACAACAAGTGCAGAGCAGTAGTATAGGGTGGTGCATTAGTGCTGAGCATTTTACAAATTTAAGTTAAAAAGGTAAAAACAAAACAGAAACCAAATGTATGAACATTTACATTTAGGGTTTTAGCTGATGATTTTATTCAGAGTTACTTACAAGTGCAGGCCAATAATGTAGCTTCAGTATAGTAAATAACTGGTGTAAATTTAGGAGCAGGTCCAGAAGTGCAAAAACTACTACAGTATACTATAAGAACTAATATTTTTTGTGACATGTTTTTACCTTCAAGACATTGGCCTTTTTGAAACAAGTCATTGTAAGTTTTCATTTGTTTTTGTTTTGTTGTGTTCATGTTTTGCCTGGCCTCATTTGCCTCCATCGCTCCCACAACACATCAGGTGACATCAGTGACTTCCCAGGTAAAATAAAAACCCACACCACTGCCTCTCCCATCACAACAAGCACCCTGCAAAGCAAAAGCAGTCAATTATTTATGAAAATCACAACCAAGTGATGTCAACATTAGTAAAATTAAAATGCAACACTGTGTTACTTGGAAACTGAATTTAGCTTAATGACACTGAATCTCGGGGTGTTTGTCAGTCACCCTTGTCCTGTAACTCCTCCATTTGTTGTTTTGTTTTTAGTTTCTGTGATTCACATTGATGTTGCAAAAACTGATGGTTTACCAACTGTTGCAATCACTTCCCCACAGGAACAACACCCTCCATCCACGTGTGGGACGCCATGAGTAAACAGACTCTGTCTATCCTGCGCTGCCCACACAGCAAAGGTGTTGGCTACCTGAACTTCAGTGCCACAGGGAAGTTGCTGCTATCTGTCGGAGTGGAACCTGAGCACATCATCACTGTTTGGCGCTGGCAGGAAGGTCAGACACAAGTCCAGTCAATCAATCAATCAATCAATAACTAAATCAAAGCCACTGATACAAGCAATAATTCTGGAGTAAAAGGTTGTAAAACTGTAGTTTGTTTTGTTTATTCATTGGTTTGTAAAATAATAAGAAAATCCAACCATCCATCCATTATCTTCTGCTTGTTCAGAAATTGGGTCACGAGGGCAGCAGCTTGAGCAAGGAGGCCCAGACAGCTCTCCCCACCACCACTTCTTCCAGCTCTTCTGGGAGGATTCCAAGTCAGGCTAACTGGGAGACATAGCCTCTCTAGCATGTCATGGGTCTTCCCCGGGGTCTCCTCCCAGTCTGACATGCTCCAAGCACCTCCCTAAGGAGGCGCCATGGGAGTATCCTTACCAGATGCCCGAACCACCTCAACTGGCTCCTCTCAGTGTGGAGGAGCAGCGGTTCTACTCCGAATCTGTCCCGGATAACTGAACTTCTCACCCTATCTGGGAGAGTCCAGCTACCCTGCGGAGGAGACTCATTTCAACCACCTGTATTTGCAGTCTCATTCTTTCGGTCACTGCCCAGACTTTGTGGCCATAGAAGGGTATGAACGCACACTGACAGGTAAACAGAGAGCTTCACTTTACAGCTCAGCTCCCTCTTCACCACAATGGACACAGAGTCCACAATACAGTAGGCGCTGCACCAGTCCGTCTGTCAATCTCACGCTACATTTTTCCCTCACTCGTGAACAAACCCTCAAGATACTTGAACTCTTCCACTTGATGCAAAACCTCACCTTCGACCCAAAGAGAGCAATCCACCCTTTTCTGATTGAAGACTATGGCCTAAGATTTGGAGTTGCTGATTCTAATCAGGACTGTGCACACATTGTTCCTCCTGTATCTGAAGTTCGACAAATGATCTGACGCTTCTCCAGTACCCCTGAATAGACCTTACTAGCCCGAGATGGTTTAGAGGAAGGGCAGCCAACTTGGTACCAGATCGTCTCTGTCCAAGGCCTTGCCAAACTCCTCCCACATTTGAGCATTTGCCTCAGCAATAAACAAGGTTGTGGACCGCTTGGCCCTCTGGTCCTTCTCAGTTGCCACTGGAGTCCCACCAGCCAACAAGGTCCAATAAGAGTCCTTCTTCAGCTTGACAGCCTCTCTAAACTGGGATGTCCACTACCGAGTTTAAGGATGGCCACCGTAAGAATCGCTGACAACATTTGGGCCATAGCTCACGGCAGCCACCTCATCAACTGAGGCACTGAACATGGCCCACTCTGATTAGGTGTCTTGCTCAAGACCACTACAACATGTGGGCATGGTGGGACAATGCCTCCCACCTCAGCTGGGATGTGGTTAAAGCTCACTCAGAGGTGTGAGTTGCAGGCTTTTTGACAAGTTCTTCTGCCAGACATTCCCATCAAACCCTCACTACATGTATGGGTCTACAGTGTCTTTCTGGCATCTTCCCCCACCATCTGATCTAACTCACTACCAGGCGGTGATCAGTTGACAGCTCAGCACCTCTCTTCAGCCGAGCATTCAAAACAAACAGCCACAAATCAGATTACAAAGTTAATCATCAATCTACGACCTAGGGCATGCTGGTATCAAATTCACTTATGGACACCCTTATGTTCAAACATGCTGTTTGTGATGGACAAACCATGGCTTTCACAGAAATCCAACAACAGAACAAAGCTCAGGTTCAGATCAGAGAGACCATTCCTCCCAATCACACCCTTCCAGGTCACACTGTCTTTACCCACGTAGACATTGAAGTCCCCCAGCAGAATAAAGGAGTGACCCTCTCACTTATTGGGGAAAACTCCAACATACAGGTACCAAGTTAGGGGGCTATGAGTAGACACACACCAGCTTGGCTCCTCACACCATGGGCAACTCTAGATTGGAATAAGGTCCAGCCCCTCTTAAGTAGATTGATTCTGGAGCCCATGCAATGTGTCGAGGTGAGTCCAACTGTATCTAGTTAGTATCTCTCAACCTCACGCACAAGCTCAGGCCTCTTTCCTGCCTGAGAGGTCACATTCCACGTCCCATGAGCCAGCTTTGGTAAGCCAGGATCAGAGTGCCAAGGCCTCTGCCTTCAGCCACTGACCATGGGGTCATGCACCTGACTCGTATGGCTCTTCCTGCAGCTGGTGGGCCCACATGAAGGTAAACCCATGTTGCTTATTTGGACTAAGCCTGACCGGGCCCCATGAGTAGAGACCTGGTAAGCTGGTGCTTGCCAACGAGCCCCTCCGCAAGGCCTAGCTCCAAGGTGGGGCCCCGATAACCACATCTGGTCAAAGGACACTAAGCTCTTTGGTTTTTCCTGTCCATATGAGATTTTGGAATCACTTTTTGTCTGGCCTCTCACCTAAATGCCTTGGGAGACCCTACCATAGAACAAGAAAAAAACAAGGAAATGTACACAAAAATAAATCAAGAATTGAAATACAAACTAAATTATTTATAAAAGAATTATGTAAATAAAAAAGACACAAAAATAATGAAATAATTTTTATTTGATAGTTTTTATATTTTATTGTTGATTTAATTTTATGTGTTTATGTATACATTTTTCTTTAAAAAATGTTTAAATAACTTCTATGGACACAATTTCTAGGCGCAGCCAAGGTGTTGAGGGGATCCGTTTTGGTGGCCTTAGGATCGCATCTCTGCTTTTTGCAGATGATGTGGTCCTATTGGCTTCATCAGGTCGTGATCTACAGCTTTCACTGGAGCGGTTTGCAGCCGAGTGTGACGCAGCCGGGATGAAGATCAGTTCATCCAAATCCGAGGCCATGGTCTGGAGCCAGAAAAGAGTAGCATGCCCTCTCCAGGTCGGGGAGGAGGTCCTGCCCCAAGTGGAGGAGTTCAAGTATCTTGGGGTCTTGCTCACGAATGAGGGAAAAATGGAGCGTGAGATTAATAGGCGGATAGGTGCAGCGTCGGCAGTGAAGCGGGCGCTGTACCGGTCTGACGTGGTGAAGAGAGAGCTGATTCAAAAGGCGAAACTCTCAACTTACTGGTCGATCTACATTCCTTCCCTCATCTATGATCATGAGCTTTGTGTTGTGACTGAAAGAACGAGATCTCGGATACAAGCGGCTGAAATGAGTTTTCTCCGCAGGGTGTCTGGACTCTCCCTTAGAGATAGGGTGAGAAGCTCAGTCATCCGGGAGGGACTCGGAGTAGAGCCGCTGCTTCTCCACATCGAGAGGAGCCAGTTGAGGTGGCTCGGGCATCTGGTTAGGATGCCTCCTGGACGCCTCCCTGGTGAGGTGTTCCGGGCATGTCCCACCGGGAGGAGACCCAGAGGAAGACCCAGGACACGCTGGAGGGACTATGTTTCTCGGCTGGCCTGGGAACGCCTTGGGATTCCCCCAGAGGAGCTGCTCCAAGTGGCTGGGGAGAGGGAAGTCTGGGCCTCCCTACTTAAGCTGCTACCCCCGCGACCCGACCCCGGATAAGCGGAAGAAAATGGATGGATGGATGGATGTTTTTTTTAAATAGTGTTAGGTGTTTATGTATTATTACTGTCTTAAAAAAATATACCTTGCTTTTTTGGGGTGTGATTTTTCTTGTTTATTTCTCTTAATCAATCACATTTAAGGCTTGTTTGCCTTTTTTCTCTAATACGATCCTAAAATGTAACTCCCATAAGAAAAAACTATTTTAAGAAATCCATTTCTAAACTCTACTTACCTTGTCTATTTGTTCGTAAATCTGCTGCTTGTGTCAGTGAATCAATTTTTTATAGTTAGTGCAGGAAATCTGTCCTCATCATGTCAGAAGAGAAGAAGAGTAACAGCAATGTCTATTTTAGGATCCAGAGTGTGCAGCAAAGCCGGACACCCAGACCGGATCTTTGTGGTGGAGTTTCGACCAGACTCAGACACTCAATTTGTGTCAGTGGGAATTAAACACGTGAAGTTCTGGATTCTGGCCGGTGGTGCGTTGATGTACAAAAAGGGGGTGGTTGGAACATTGGAGGATGGCAGGATGCAGACAATGCTGTCTGTTGCCTTCGGTGCTGTGAGTCCACTACAGTTTGTTCATTTAATGTAAAGTAGGCCCCATCAGGTTGTGGGTGCATTCTGACCACCACAGCCAATAGAATAAATTCATCCTATTATGTGAAGCAGCAGTTTAGTTAGGCTCAGGCGTTTGTCTTTTTCAGAACAACCTGACGTTTACGGGCGCCATCAATGGAGACGTGTTTGTGTGGCGAGATCACTACCTGCTGAGAGTGGTGGCAAAGGCCCACACAGGGCCAGTCTTCACCATGTACACCACACTGAGAGATGGACTTATCGTCACTGGTGGCAAAGAGCGACCGTGAGTGAAGCAACCAAAAACATGTTTTGTTCTGATGAATTTCTGCTTTTCAACATATTTATTTTGAATCTTGAACAGTGTGACCTGTGCTGTTGAGATTTTAAATGAAGTTGTATCACTCATCTGTTAGTTTGATTTAATTCAAATTAGTTTATTTATATCAGCACCAAGTCACAACAGAAGTAACATCAGTACTGACAAAAGCGTTTGCATGCATTAAATAAGCCAATTAATAAAAGTTATCTAAAGAAGTCAGCAGATTCCATTGAACTTTGTCCCAGTCTCCCATCCTGAGCAAGCACAAAGGCAACAGTGATTTTCCAGATTAGGAAGGATTTTCTCTCTAATTGCAATAATTTTATTTATAAAGCATCTCATGAAGTCATCGCTACTTATAGCTATAGAGATTGGTACATGTACAGTATAGGACTTTTCATTATGCTAGTTATATTACTGAACAGAAACCTGAAGTTATTTTTACCCGTATATGTTAAAGATGAATAATATACAGTTCTAGCTTTACGGAGAGCTTTTAATATGTTAGCAGGCTATCCCTCAAAGTTAAATAAAATTCTTCCACTTTAGTGGAGTGCCATTTTCTTTCCAGCTTTCTAAATGTCTGTTTTAAAGTATGCTCCTCAAAACTGAACCAAGGAGAGAGCTTCCTCTGACTGGTCACTTTCTTTTTCAGTGGAGCAATTTTATCAAGTGAAATTTGCATTGAAATTGTAAAATTATCAAATAGTCCAAGTCCAAGTAAAGCTTATTGTCATGCACATCACACATGGTACATGGGTGGAACAAAATTATGAACTCAGGGTCCCTGTTACACCAAAAATAGTTAAAATATAAAGTTTAAAAAGAAATGGTGTATAAAGATTTAAGATATACACTAAACACTAATGATGTAAGACAATATTGATTGTGGGGCGGCCGTGGCGTAGTGGTAATGGCAGTCGTCACCCGATCGGAAGGTTGGTGGTTCGAATCCCAGTTCCCCACACCATGTGTCGTTGTGTCCTTGGGCAAGACACTTAACCCCGAGTTGCTCCCGGTAGGACTGGAAAGCACCTTGCATGGTAGTCTGCCGCTACCGGTGTATGAATGTGTGTAGCATTCAATGTGTGTAGCACTTTGAGATTTTCACTAATGAAAAGTGCGTTATAAATTGAATTCATTATTATTATTATTATTAATATGACAGATAAACAGCAGCCCGAACATGAGTCTGTGGTGAGCAGATGGGTTTGAATGAATACTGCAGCATGAGCTCAGCAGCATGGATAATCAGAAGCACAGATAAAGTCACATATCACCAATTAAAATGGCATTACAGTGATTCTTCTGGTTGGATATTCACGAGTCTAACAGATTCAGGGTAGAAGCTGTTCCTCAGTCTAGTGGTTCTACACTTAATGCTCTGCAATCTCCTGCCTGAAGGGAGCAGGGCAAAAAGTGTGTGTGCTGGGTGAGTGGGGTCTTTCATGATGCAGGTGGCTCTCTTCCTGCATCTGGAGGTGTAGATGTCTGTGATGGTGGGGAGACTGACTCCAACATCTTCTGTGCAGCCTTCACCACTCTCTGCAGAGCTTTTCTTTCTGCAGCTGTGCAGCCTCCATGCCACACGTTGATGCTGGAGCACAGGATGCTCTCCACTGCACACCTGTAGAAGGAGGTGAGGACTGGGCTGCTCAGACCAGCTCGTCTCAGCCGTCTGAGGAAGTAGAGTCTCTGATGACCTTTCTTGATCAGGCTGGTGGTGTTGTTGGTCCAGCTGAGGTTATCATTCAAGTGTACACCCAAATACTTGTAGCTGGAGACCACATCTATCACAGATCCTCCTATGTTTGGGAGGTGGGGTGGGGGTGTGGGGGATATGTGTGTTTGCTCCATCTGAAATCCACGACCATCACCTTTGTCTTCTTCAAACTGATGTGGAGGTTGTCCTACCTGCACCAGCTGTCCAGGTGTTCCAACTCCTGCCGGACTTGTCATTGTTTGTGATGTATCCATCCAGTGCTGTATCGTCTGCAAACTTTACAATATGACAGCCTGAATGGGCAGGTGCGTAGTCATATGTGAGCAGACTGAACCGGGGGGCTCATCTTCTGTTGGCTGATTCTTGCAGTTTGCATACTGGTGTGGGTCCTTGCTAAAAAGATAATCTAAGTCTTTTCTCTGAAAATAATTAAAATTAGGGATGCACCGATCCACATTTCTTACTTCCGATCCGATCCTTAAATCTGGTTATCGACCGATACCGATACTTTCCGATCTGATACGGTTCAGGTATATGAGGCTTAATAATGAATGTTTTGAACTGAGACTACAGTACTGTTTTAACATTGTGTGAGTTAAACCCAATGAAGACACTCCGGGCCTCACAACAGGAAACCCAAACTTTGACAGCACACA